>CABHPH010150606.1:0-13532 GCA_902168325.1 Peromyscus nudipes
ACACACACACACACACACACACACACACACACACACACACACACACATACATACATGTATATTTTTTTTTAGATAGGGTTTCTCTGTGTAGCTTTGCGCCTTTCCTGGAACTCACTCTATAGCCCAGGCTGGCCTCGAACTTAGAGAGATTTGCCTGGCTCTGACTCCTGAGTGCTGGGATTAAAGGCATGTGCCACCACTGCCTGGCTCACTTTAATATTTTTAATTTGCCAATTTTTTTGCTTTCCCAGATCATATCCTGTTAAAAAAATTTTCAGTCTGGGGAGGTGGCACAGTGGATAAAACATGTTACACAAGTATGAGGAACCTAGTTCAGCTCCACAAAACCCATATAAAAGAAAGGTAGGTGTGGTAGCCACCTATGATTCCAGTATTCAGGATGCAGAGACAGGGCATTCCTGAGGAAGCTGGCCAGCCAGACTAGCTAGGATCACTGAGTTCTGGGTTCAGTGAGAGACCCTGCTCAATAAATAAAGTGTAGAGTCACTTGAGAAAGACACCCAATGTCAACTTGGGACTTCCACATGCATGCAGACTTATGTACATGATCACCTGACCCACACACCCATGTGTGCCCCCTCCCACACACACACACACACACACATTTACATCTAATACATGGACATTTTGGACCTTGCTGACTTATCAGCCTTAGCAACTGCAAAGCAATAGCTTGGGAAAGCTGACTCCATCAAAGACCCTTCAATAGCATATTCCTCCTTCAGAACAAAACCATTTCAAGTCTATCTGAAGAGCAAGTCTATCAGCTGGATTAATTGCAAGGTCAATGAATGAAACAAGACATACACAAAGACATATTTGCCAAAAGAACTCACACTACACAGAAAAGCTTTAAAGATCAGTCAAGGAGCCAGTGAAATGGGTCAGTGGGTAAAGATGCTTATTGCCAAGGCTACCAATCTGAGTTTGACACACAGGACCTACATGGGGGAAAAGGAGAACCAACCCCTGTAAGTGGCTCTCTGACCTCGGTTGTTACTGCATGTGTGCCCCCACCAGCAAAAATAATAGTAATAAAAATAAAAATAATAAATGAAAAATTGTATTTTGTGTTTTAATATATATTAATAAAGGCAAATATTAAATATAGAAGGCTGGAGACCACTCAGAGTCAAAATGCCTTCCAGTGTTCTACTGAGTTGTCTAAGGGTACAATGTATTCCTTTAGGTTATTGTGATTGTGCTTGGACCAGTCATGTGTGGGAGGTGCTACAGGATTAGTGGGATCGTAACACACATTTTAACAGAGCATGTGATGCACAAAGCATCTGTGTCCATCAGCAGACACAGTCATGCCTATGCATAGGACACTGAATTTAAACCAAACTTTAAAATCCTAATGCAGCATCCAAATTGATGTGTTCCAATGTGACGCTTATTTATTAATCTTCTAAAGTGGGTTTCCACGTCAAACACTTGATGATTGATTGGTACAGACTTGACTTTAAAGAATTAAGCATGCTTACTTCTAATTCCATAAAGTCCCTACTTTATATCAGCCATCAATGGGAATTAGGAAGGAGGTTCAATTCTAATGCAAAAATATTTACCTTGACAGAGTTTCACTAAATAAGGCTCATACACATCATCTCAAGCTCAGAAATCATATTAACTTTTAGCAAAACCAGAATAAAAGTGAGCTGAAGGGAAAAAAAATCAAGATTTTATATGTTATGATCTCTGTCACAAAAGCCAAGCTAGAGGTTAGAGCAAATGATAAAAGCAGGAAGCAGCAATGTAGTAGCCCCTACTATAACTACCACCGTGGACCTCAAGTCAATGACTACTAGTTTTGCAGCAGTGTGGAAAGCCCCCATTCCTCCAGAGTATTCCAATTTAGTTAGAATCTGTGATTATTTAATCAGGACCTTGGCTGAATCATCCAAATATTCACTGAAATTAGAATCCAGAGGTGATCGCATCCAGACAGCAGCTGTGACTTATATATTTCCATATCCCCACAGAAGCAAGCATGCTGTGGGTACTCAATAAATATTAAGTGATTGCACAGACTTGTGGAATGACCCTCCCCTGTGGGCCAGACATCTTCGCTATAGAATCTTTGACAGATGAGTGTCTGACATCTGCTTCCACACCATCTATTGACAGATATCTAATGACCTCCTAAGGATGTTGCTTTCCTTACGTGGTTCCTCTGATGGTTAGAGAGCTTTGTCTTCCATTAAGCTAAAACCTGACTTGGTGTAATGGGCTCCAACTTCCCTGAATTTCATCCTTCAGAAAACACAAAATAAATCTCTTCCATCTTCTTTCTGTTCTTCTCAAGGAACCGTAACAAGTTAGAGCTTGCCAGGTTCCACTCCATCTGAGATCACATTGGAAACAACACACTGTTTTTATTTTAACCATGATTTCAAATTTGAATATTGATAATAGGGCTCAGTAAGCCCATAATTAAAAACAAGATTCCAGATATAAACGAAAAGTGACAATATCACATATTAAATTAGGAAACCTTTTAAAGAACCATATATATCTTTGCCTCCATGCAACATGCACCCAACATGCCCCCCCAATCTTATTGTTTTCTGTCCTTCCAAATTTCACCTCTAAGCTTGGCATTAGATCAAGGCATTGCCTTACTCTCTATTCATCAATAGTGCCCACTACTTTTACGATATCAACAAACATGCAGTAAGTTCTTGTTATAGGCTAGAAAACAGTCTATGTCCTTGAGTCCCAGAATCGAAAAAGGCACAAGATCCCTTTTCTCACTGGTTTTATAATCCATGGAGATATATAAAAGTCAGCAAATTAGGAATATAGTTTCAGATAAGTAGGCAGACATTGATTGCAAATAAGACAATGAACTTAAGCTAAGATCTATTTGAAGAAAATAAACCACAGACAAAACAACAACCATATTTTAACTCTCTTAGTGAGGAATTAGACATCTACAAGTAGTGTCATCTACAAATTTGAAACACATCTCCTCCACTCTTCACCCACATCATTAATTAAGTGTCACATGGAACATGATTAAGAAAAAAGATATTTCAGGTACCCAGAGACTGCTTACTACACTTTCTCGTGTAGCATCTAATGACAAGGATCGGGCCAACAACATAATTTAAAGATTTCCCAAACAGGTGAGATTTTGTCCCCTACCATGGTGGTTTGAATGTGAATGTCTCCCATAGGTTCTGGCATTTGAATACTATGTCAATAATGGGTGGAGCTGCTTTCGAAGCCTTGGCATATGCGGCCTTGAGTAAGTACATCATTAGGAACAGGCTTTGAGAATCCAAAGACCAGCACCATCCCTATCTTACCCACTCTGCTTGCTGTGGTTCCAGAGAAAACCCTCAGCTTTTGACTCGGGTCAAAATGCCTGCTTGCTGCCGTACTTCCCTATTGTGACGGCGAGAAACTCTCATTACTCTGGAACTGTAAGCCTCAAGAAAATCTTCCTTTTGTAAGTTACCTGGATCATTGTGTTTTATCACAGGAATAAAAATTTAACTAATACATCCACTAAATTTCCATAAACAACAGGAAAGGCATTCTCTTACCTGATGTGGAAATGCTTTGTTCCTTGGAAAAGCTGCCTTGTAAGAATAAGAAACATGGATGATTGCATTTTAGTGAAGCTCGACTTGAAGCATTAGTCCTTTGGAAGGACCACAACTGACTACTTCAGTCAGCTGCAGTTCAGTTTCCTAGAGCAAGGGCAAATATACCTCCCTTAGAAGACTTCCCTTCCTTGGTTACATACTGCTATGTTACCAGATAAAACCAGACAAAGGCTTGTATTATACATATCCACTTTGAAGAAGCATGGGGTTAGTATTTTAGAATGGGATAAAAATGATGGATATTTCTATATAATACCACATGGTCCTGCCCATGGTCCACTTGTTCTTTTCTTCTCCAATTGGAGGAAAAACAAATTTCCCAGGTCCTGCATTAATTAGAAAAAGCTATATACAAGAGATGAGAACATTTTTGAGGCAGGGGCTCCTATCCGAAGCTGGCCTCCACTTCACTATATAGTCAAGAATAACCTTGAATTTCTCATCCTTCTGCCTCTACGCTCTTAGTGATGAGATTAAAGGTCTGTGTCACTATGTCTGAATTATGTAGTACTGGGGGTGGAATCCAGGGCTCACTCTATGCTGGGCAAGCATTTTACCAACTCAGCTACATCTCCAGCCACAGCACACATCTTAGCTTTAGCTTAGCCTCTAAGCTGAAGGCATTCTAACTCACATAAACTCTATGTTCTATTCACTTTCTCACTGCGTAGTCTCCTCCATGCAGAACTTCAGCTTATGATTATGTAGGTTTTGCCAGATACAACTCTAGAAGGCATCCTTGTTAGAAAATCTTTACATGTTGCCATAATCTTTATAATCATTTTCTAGAAAATATTGCACACTTTTTCTGAGAATGAGAGCTTTGTTCTATCACAAGGACATCATGTGGGTGAGCAGTTGGGCTGGTTCATAATCCTTATGCTTAAAAAGCATGCCTTTTAAGCAAATGAACTATTTAAGGATACAAAATACATTCCTATGCATAAAGTGAAGAAATGCAAGGACCTCAAATATCCATCAGTAGTAAATGAGTAAATATGATCTGTTCACACATCAGAATACTGATATCCCTTAGAAAGAATCTGCTGAAGCCCTAAGTTCTAGCATGGACAAACCTCAAAGAACCCAACGTTGAAAATGGGTGTATAGACGGTTATTAATTATGTAACTGGGCAATGTAGAATCAACTTCAGGATAAAAGATACCCCTTGATACAGATGGAGGAAAGGAAAGAGATTTCAGGAGGCACAAAGGCCCAGGTCAATAATAACTTACTAATGATAAAATATTGATATGAATTAAGTCTGTGCCATAGTTTTATGGGTACCTATATTTTTGCATATGTTTTTGTAAATAACTCATTTTTTAAGTTAAAGAGAACAGAAGTTCAGCTTCATTTCCCCCCCAGAGAAACCATGATATTCTTCTCCTGTGGTAACAAGGTCCCAATTACTCAGTGGTTTTTTGCTTTTTTCTTTTTTTAGCAAGAATCTTACTTTGAATGAATTTTTTTTTCAGAATTCCTAATATATACAACCAATAAGAACTGAGGTGCCCTGGGGCCCTACTTTCTCAAACTCCCTCTCTGCATCCTAAGAGGGTCCCCAAAGGTATTATAGAACGCAAGACTCCATGGAGTACACAGGGAAAGCTACTCATATGACTGACAGTTATTCTCTCTGGACCCATGTCAACAATTGTGGTATAGACTCTGTGTTATTCTTCCTTCTACCCTTCCTGGTCCAGGTTTGCTATCTAGTTCTTCTTTTTATCAAGAACCTAAATATACAAAAATGGCTCATCTTTAACAATTGACAAAATTAATAACTCTCAACATATATAAGCTGCCATTTCTGAACTGCCCTTCCTACCATTATCTAAATAAGAAAATTTTCAATACTGCTTGTGCTAGCAAAATAAAGTTTAACATGAAAATATAAAATGAAGATCTTTTTAAAGGAAGCAACTTTCCCTTAAGTAAAGTGAAACATTAAATTATTGAGGGTAAATATACTTATATACCCTTATATATAAGAATCCATTATTAGAAATAGTAATAGCTAAAGATGGGACATAAAATATCCTTCAAAGACTGTCCAACATTCGTGTTTAATACTGTTTCTTTATGACTAATGAGTCAGTATAAAAAAAATCTGCAAAAAGCTCCAATTTCATGAATGGTCATAAATTTTAACATTTTATATTAACAAAATTTAATTTGTTCTGCTAGGTGACCTTATGCCATACTTTAAAAAATGTCACATTTGGGGGTATTTTTTACCCATCTATTTTTTTATATCCTGGCCACAGCCTTCCCCCATGCACCCCTTCCAGTCCCTCCCCCTCATTCCCTCCTTGCTCCCATCCCCTAATCCCTTCCTCTTCTGTCTCCACCCAGGAAAGGACAGGTCTCCCATGAGTATCACTAAAACATGGCATAGGAAGTTGCAACAAGACTCAGCACGTCCCCATGTGTTAAGGCTGGGCAAGGCAAGAATATCACATTTTTTTAAAGAACCTTAGTCAATAAAATAGTGCAGTTGACTATTTAAATATACCAAAATCAAGGTTTCAAGAGAGTTCAGTTTGTCCTACAATGTAAATGTCATTTATCAAATACAAAACTTGTCTTCAGTAGTTGAACAGATATAGATAGTTGTGCTTTGGTAGATGAGCAATAATAGCTGTGCCACTACAATGTCAGATTAAACATCTCATGAAAACAAATCAGAAACATCTTTCATAAGAGCAAAAGTAGATGAAACATTAATACTGTTTGGATACCTGTCTTTAGAAAATCACAGAAAAAGAATAGACAACCTCCATGCTGGAAGGTTAACTTCCACATCTGATGCCAATCAGAAGGGATGGCCAGCAATAGGGTCTGTGATCAAAGCAATATGCACAGATGACATTGCATAGACTCTGACTCTTGTTCAAGGATATCCAAATATTAAATCTAGAGTTTCTAACAGTCAATACATTGGTTCTAAGAATGGATAAAAGACCAATGTGAAATGTGCCCATCCACCAACAGCTTAGTTTATCTGCGGGCAGAGCTTGGATCCAATAATGTACAATAACTCTTTATTCATCAGATAGTCAGGAAATGCCATGTTGCAGCTAATCAAATATTTTTTGTTAATTGTTGCCACATGCAGAAGGATTACAAATTTTTAAAGAATGAGAATAAATTAAAATACACTTAACACTGCAACTAAACTGATTATAATTTAATCTTTCTCTAATTATTCAGAATGCATTTCAGGGTCATCAGGAGGAGCATAAATTACCAGTGCTTGATGACTATGCAGGAAGTCACAGTTTTTCTAAAGATCCTGGTTAATAGAGACCGGGTAACAAAGAATTCAATGCAAAAGTTTGTATTTGGAGGACTTATGTGCTAAGCATTTTTCTGAGAGATGAAATATATCATCAACCCTCATCAAAAGCAAATTTTAAGAGATGATGTACTGATGTCCATGGAAACAGAGCAACTTGTCCAGCATGACAGAGTGCCAAAGATTTTGAGTACCAATCTGTCTTTAAAGGATAGACTCAAGTAAGAAAACATTGGTTACATAAAAGTGTTTGTGAAAGTGCCAGCTTGGCTACTCAGAATGAACACACAATCATGGGGCCATGCTGTTAGTATATGTAAAAGGGTTGAAGGATATTTTTGAGCCATATTCCATATAGCAGCCATGAATTTAGCAAAACAATATATGTAAGCCAAGAAGGGTGCATGTGTGTGTGTGTGTGTGTGTGTGTGTGTGTGTGTGTGCATGTGTATCTGTGTGTCTGTGTGTCCTTGCCTCTCTCTGTAGTGTTTGTAGGAAATGCATTTGGCTTGGGGAGGAGATGCTCTCCTGTACATGCATGTGGTCATGTGGTGTTTGTAATTCACAAGCCACCATCCAACATCTTCCTTTACCTTTTTTGGAACAAGGTCCCTCATCAATCCTAGAACTCAGTTGAATAGAATGGTTAGCCAGCAAGAAACGAGGACTCCTCCCCACCATCTTGCCACCATCTAGGGCTGGGGTTATAGTTGTGCAGAGCTTTCACATGAGACTTGGGATTTGAACTCATGCCATTCCACATAGCAAGCACTTTACCCATGAAGCCACCTCCCAAAATTTATGAAATAGTTTTGAAGGTGTTTGTAGACAAAATGAGAAATGTTAATGTAAAAGCATATCCTGAACATCTTAGGAGGAAAATATTTTCAGAAACTAGACCAATATAGCCCCTATCCACTTAAAACTCATCTGCTAATGAATCTATACACTTAAAATATACTCACCCATCTTTATGTGGTGGTCCAATTCTCACATTACTATTCATTTTAAACTGTGGAATACATTTCACTGGATTATTACTTGTAGAAGAACAGTCATTAACAATTATTTAAGATTTGGGGCGGACAGGACATCACAATAGAGCCAACCCTGTTAGCGCAGGGGTGGATGAGCCAGCCCCAAAGTTGTGATCATGGGAGAGTTGCCCCGGTTTTTCATCTGTCTTGTGGCGGCATGTGCAGGGGAAAGAAGTCCTCCTGCCCCAACCCATCAATGCCTGGGGCAGGTGGGAGAGCTGGCCTGGGATCATAAGTGTGGGAGAGATGTTCCTGACCCCCACCAGCTGCAACACTTGGGAGAACAGGCCGTGCACCTCAACAGAGCAGCACAATAGAGCCAATCCTGTTAGTGCAGATATGGGTGAGCCACGCCCGAAGATGTGAGCACGGGAGAGCTGCCCCATTTCTCATCTGTCTTGCAGTGGTATAGGCAGGGAAAGAAGCCCTCCCCCTTGCCCAATAATGCCTGGGGCAGGTGGGAGAGTTGGCCATGTGGTCATAAGACAAGGAGAGCTATTACCGATCCCATCAGCTGCCAACACTCAGGAGAGCAGGTCCTGCACCTCACCAGGGCGGCACAATAGATTCAATCCTGTTAGCAGCGGTATGGGTGAGCCACCCCCGAAATTGTGAGCACAGGACAGCTGTCCCCATTTCCCATCTGGTGGACCAACTCTACAGATGTCCAGACCCAAGGTTATGACTTGGCCTGACCAAACATCCACCCCAAAGCTGCAAGATCTTCACAACACAGGGCACCAGCGGGACATCCAGGAAGAGTCCTAGTAGGGGCCAAGCATCAAACGTGTAGTAGAGACCAAGGGCCTCGAACCAGACCGATGAATCTGTAATGAACATTTCCAAGTGGAGATGCATGGACCAAGGAGCATATGGGCATGACTTGTTGGGTCACACTGTAGCCTCCATGACAAGATTTTTAATTCCTTCCTTTTGAAAAAAAAATTTCTCATTTTATTTTCTTCGGTTTTTTTCTCTTGAATTTTGTTTTATTGAGGGGGATGTGTAAGGGTGGAGGGCAGATGTGAAGGGACAGGGAATGAATGGGATCAAAATACATATATATGATGTGAACAATGCATATGTAGCATGAATTTTAAAAGGCCTTATTACTAAAAACAAATTTGGAGCCAGGTATTGGGGTGAACACTGAAAGATCAGAGAAGCAGACCAAGCCACAGCCTCACCTCGCCAACTCCTCAGCTGATTCTGTTTCCATGAATCCTCAGACTGAAAGCCTCTGAATCCTCACCCAAATTGATTTCAGCTGAACTGTTGCTCAAAAACTTAAAAGAGCTAAAGTTCCTGGTCCTCATGCCTTATATACCTTTCTGCTTCCTGTCATCACTTCCTGAGATTAAAGGCGTTTGTCTTTCCCAAGCAAGACATGAGATCACAAGTGCTGGGATTAAAGGTGTGTGTCACCATGCCTGGCGGTTTCCAGGTGGCATTGAACTCACAGAGATCCAGATGGATCTCTGCCTCCAGAATGCTAGGATTAAAGGTGTGTGTGTGCCACCATTTTCTGGCCTTTATGTTTATCTAGTGGCTGTTCTGTTCTCTGACCCCAGATAAGTTTATTAGGGTGCACAATATATTGGGGAACACCATATCACCACACACAGAATAAATAAATATTATTAATTTAAAAAAACATTTGGGGCTGAGTTTAAATCCATTTTTTAACAATGTATTCCAGTTCTCAAAAAGGTTAGCTTGTACATACTCCTCCTCATTATCTATTTTGTAATACCTGGCTTGTTCATTTTTTCACCTAAACTGTTATGGCTCCTGATTCACCTTCACTTGCCAGCCCTAGTGAAATTCTTCATGATTCAAATGCTTTCCTCTGCCTCTATGCATAATAGTTTCATTTGCCTCTGAAGAGCCAGTGACTACTGTGAAGGTCTTTCCTAAACAAGAAAGAAAGTAAAATTGGACTTGTATAAAGTTATCCCAGGATGTGATGTTTCTTTAGCTAATCTTAGTCCCACATAGGACACTTCGCTGGTGAGGAGACAACCCTATTCAAAGAGATGGGTGTCCGTCTCCTACCTCTACCCATAACATTTACAGATTATCCCTGAAGGTGACTTTCTGTTCCAAAGGGGACTATTTAGATTCCCAGAACCAGGCAGATAGGTTCATTGTACTGAAGAAAATACACATAGACCATGATAACTTGAGGCAAAGGAAGCCTTGGCTATAATAAACTGTGTTTGAAATTCAGAATAGAAAAGCAGACTTCCCCTATGCAAAGCTCGCAAAGAACGGCAGCAGAGCAGTGGTTCTGATTGCCACAGCTTGATCCTTCCTTCTAATTCAGGATCTTGCCCAGGGACAAAAGTTTCCTGGTCACATTAAATTTGAGGGAAGTTAATAGAACTGCACTGCCTAGCTGAATTAAATTAAGGACTAGTAGCAAAGTTTGAAAAATCATACATAACTGTCTTAGAACTTGATAGAAAGATGGTACTGGCCTTGAGGATGTCTTAAGGGTGATGTCACCCCTGTACAGTGTCTTGGTAGACCTCCCAATGCAGAGTTTAGATACTGATGCTCTCTACTAATTGATCCATCCGATTTCCTCTGCGAAACTCTGTGGTCTGCACAGTGACTGTGCGTGACTTCAACGCAAGGTGAATTCCTGACTCTAATAACTTAGAGGGATAACTTTCTAAGGGAGGAAAAGTGGGGCTCATTTCCATATCAGTGATCAGGGAAACATGCACATTGAAGGTGAAATACATGTTACCTGGAACCTAAGTCAGTATCAATAGAAACGGGGCATTGAAGAGCAAGTTTTAGTTTTATTTTCAAATGAGAATGGTGTTAAAATTCAGAGTGACAGGATACAAAGAATGAAGACTTTTTTTTCCTCAGACCATTAATCACAATTTCTTTGGCTTAGTTGCATGGCTTAAGAAATTATCAAGAGTCCTAATAAGGTATACCTCTTCAGGAAGAATATTTAGAGGGCCACAGAGTTCTTAACCTGACAGGATTCCCAAAATATAACCTAATTCAACTCTTCTGTTCAAATGAGGAAACTGAGGCACAGAGCAACAATTAAACAGATTTGTATAAAGATAGCCTAAAAGTTTGACACATAATTAAGTAATCTATTCCTCTCATGAGAGCCTACCTGGGCTTGTGGCTCAGCTTGTCAGACCAGCAAACTGGGAAGCTGAAGTAGGAGAGTCTCAAATTCAAGTCTGACTTGAGTTACAAACTCAGTTCAAGCAGCCAGGGCAAAACAACAAATCACTATCCCAAAAACAAAACTTAGAAAAACAGCTAGCTTTTGGGAACCTGTTCCCCAGGCTGAATTACTTCACCCAGGCTTTATGCGGAGGAAGAACTTGGTCCTACCTCAACTTGATGTGCCATGCTTTGTTCAAGCCCATGGGAGGCCTGTCCCTTTCTGAATGGAGACAGAGGAGGAGTGGATGGGGAGCAGGTAAATGGAAGTTGGGTGGAGAGGGAATGGGAGGAGAAGAAGGAGGGGAAACTTTGGTCAGTATGTAAAAAGAAAAAAGAAAGAAAGAAAAACAGAGCTAGCTCACTTGTGGAGCTCTTAACATGCATAAGGCCCTAGTTACTAATGTCACAAAAGGTACAGGGAAGGGTATAATTAATACCCGCACATAAGCCCAGTACTTAAAATATATTTTATGGAAATGAAAAAAATTATCTCATCCTTAAAAAAAATTAAAAATAACACAATGGTGATACCAATCTACTAGTTTACTGAAATTCCCAAAAGTGTTTCAGTTTCACCACTCATCTAGACTCAGTCTCCTTGCTACTCAAGCATTTACTGAGTGAATAGTAAGTATGTAATTCAAAATTCCAAGATGTTTGTTCTGGTCAGAATTTCACCTTCCCAAATGATAAATAAAATGTTTATGCACACCACTTCTGTCTGCGCATAGTCACTCCTTTAATAATTTCCATTTTCTTCTGAAAAATGGTTTTCCTTCTCCCTCTCTAAGTTTACAGTAAGTGTTGCCTTCAGGAATCAAAGTGTCTCTCAAGTTGCATCTAGTCAACTGTCTTATACAATAAGCACCTAACTATGATAGGATAGCAGGTAAGCAAGAATCCCACCAGGGAGCTATGTCACGTGGTTCTATTTGTAATATTGTTGTTTCCTCCACACAATGTCAGGTGCATTGCTGAAAAACTAAGGGAGAATATGGTTAACCAGAAATGCCCACAATGATGGACCTGTGAATGAACACTTAGGTCACTGTGGTATGACAGAGTAGCATGAGCAATGCTGGAATTATAAAAAAGATAAGGCCGTGGAGATAAAGGCTATAGGGCCAATGAGAACATCACTGAGTGATACTGTGAACCAGCATCATGAACCCAGAAGTTTATTTCCATACTGTGTCGGGAGCTAACATACAGACAACATTGTACTATGAGAAATGCCTCTCTTTAGACACTAGAAATTTTGTTAAGCTTCCTAGGCAAGCTAGCTACCACCTGGTCATCCATTATTCCCCACAGGAGCATACAGTGGCCCAAGAGAACACTCCCTAACACAAGTTACTAAGAAGCACCTGCCAACCAAACTAAGGTGAAATCTCCCGCCTCATTTAAAGCATATTTGTTCACTCCCACCTGGAAGACCAGGTGTTCAAGTCATTTTGAAGATCTAGAAGCAAGAGATAATGTAGACAGCTGTTGGACTAAGAGAGATCACTCAGTGGTTAAGAGTACTTGCTGCTTTTCCAGAAGAGCTGGATTTAATTCCCAGAATCCACGTGGTAGCTCACCATCTGTTACTCCAATCCCAGGGTATCTGATGTCCTCTTCTGGCCTCTGTGAGCACTGCAAACAGATTCTGCACAGACATACATGTAGCCAAAACACTCATATATATATATAAAATATTGAAAAATAATAAATAATAATATAGACAATTGTTTATGAGACTGTTCACTTATACTTGGGACTCTTTGAGGAACCTCCCTTTCCTCAATTCCTGTTGTCTTTCATGGTTCTTTACTAAAAATATTTATTAAAAATTACCATAGAATCATTTATTTCCTCCACTTTTCTGCATTTTTGTTTAGTGTGCTCTTTCTATTGGGAAGCTAGATTTCCATCAGATCAACTAACTTCACCTGCTTTAGTCGAGGGTCCATTTTACAGGAGTAAAGATGAAACTGAGCTTCTGTTGGCTGCTACACCATAAAAACAGCAGGGCAGATTTGTGAGAAACAGAGTGGTGTCAATCACCTAAATTTCATTTGAAATGAGGAAGTGCTTTATGAGAAAAGGCAATGTGACATCTACAATAAAATAAAGATGAGCTGAAGAGATGGTTCAGTGGTTAAGAGCTTTGCCAACTCTTTCAGAGGTCCTGAGTTCAACTCCCAGCAACCACACTGTGGCTCACAGCCATCTATAGTGGGATCTGATGCCCTCTTCTGGCATGCAGGTGTACATACAGATAGAGCACCTTGTGCATAAAATGAATAAATCTGAAGGGAGGGAGGGAGAGAGAGAGAGAGAGAGAGAGAGAGAGAGAGAGAGAGAGA
>CABHPH010150606.1:13632-36613 GCA_902168325.1 Peromyscus nudipes
AGAAAGAAAGAAAGAAAGAAAGAAAGAAAGAAAGAAAGAAAGAAAGAAAGAGAGAAAGAAAGAGAGAGAAAGAAAGGAAATGTAATAGTAACTGTAATTTTAAATTCACTGGTTCCAGGCTGGTGAAGGACTTTAATTACTATTTCACAGCAACTGAAACTAGATTAAAAACCTGAACTGAAGCCAAAGTTCACCTCAGTCTTAAGTTCCAGTTCCTGCCCACAGAGAGCTCACCAGCCAGAGCACAAGGCAGACTGGGGCATCCCAGCTGGCTCCAGGCGACTCTTCTGTTGGATTTTCAGCTGCTTCTTTCATGCACCGCTCCTGATCCATGAGGCAGTGTGTCAGGTCCTCTGTGTCTCAGAGAATGGGTCTGCAAACAGCATCTACCTGGCCCTTCCCATAAGAGCCACACTTGGGCAAGTCTGGTGAAGTATGTCATGAAATGTGAATGTGTATGTGTACATGTATGTGTGCACAAGTGTGTATGTGGAGATGCATGTATGTGTATCTATGCATAAATATATGTATTATGTATACATGTGGATATGTGTTTGTATTTGTCTGTGTATATGTATATATGTGTGTATGTATGGATGTGTCTATGTGTCCACATGTATATATGTCTGTATGTGTGTCTATGTGTCTATATATATGTATATGTGTGTATGTGTAAATGTGCATGTATGTGTGTGAATATGTATTTTGCATGTACATCTGTGTATCTGTGTGGATGCTATATTACTAGATACTACTGAAGTATCTATTAGTGATGGTACCAGTTCTCTACAATTGTTTTAAAACATGTCAGAAAATAAAACCACAGGATCTGACAGGCATAGATTTTGAAGGTATATCAGTAAGGAGCACTGACTTCGGTTTGTACTGAAAAAAACTGAAAAAAATTATTCATTTTGACCAGAGTGGTGCACAACCTTAACCAAAGTGTAAGGTATGGGACTGGGATGGTAACTCAGTCACCAAAGTGCTTGCAGCACAAGCATGGGGACCTGAATGTGATCACCAGCACCCACACAAAATGCCAGGTGTGGAGGCACACATGTGCAACCCTAGTGCTAGAAAGGCAAAGGCAACTAGA
The DNA here is from genome assembly GCA_902168325.1 of Peromyscus nudipes. Taxonomy (NCBI): domain Eukaryota; kingdom Metazoa; phylum Chordata; class Mammalia; order Rodentia; family Cricetidae; genus Peromyscus; species Peromyscus nudipes. The sequence continues at coordinate 14,732 of CABHPH010150606.1, forward strand.
TCCCTCAGGCTCACTGGCCATCCAATCAAGAGGGACCAGCGAGCCCCAGGTCCCAGTGAGAGACACTGTCTCAAAACACAAGGTAGACGATTTAGAATATATGAGGCTGGCTTCTGCCAATGCACATACATACACACCTGCACATACATACATACGCCCCCACACACAGGCACACATATATATGTATTCACTTACTCAACAACAACAACAACAAAGTCATGAAGTACCCATGTCAAAAAAGAGAACATCAAATGTTTTAAAGATTTCAGAGGAGGAAGCCATGATGGACAAAGAGACCAAGGAGAAAACACAGGCCTCCCTGACGCCTTGTGGTGCTGAGCAGATGGGCACTATTACAGCGAGCAAATGTATGGTGTGATATGGGAGAAGGAGAGGGAAAGAGAGAGGAGGGGGTTCATTTCCTGTAGAGGGAGGCATATCTGAAGAGGTGAACACAGTGAGGAGTAGGCTGAGGGCCATGGTGATGTCTGGGCCTGGACTGCTGCAGGGGCCCGTGTAGCATGAATCTTAAAAGTCTTAACGAGTTCTTATTAATAAAATCAAACCTCAACCAGGTATTGGGGTGAACACTGGAAGGTTAGAGAGACAGAACAAACCACAACTAACCTCACCTGGCCAACTTCTCAGCTGATCTTGTTTCCTCAGACTGGATGCCCCGAGCCCTCATCCAGAATGGGTCTCAGCTGAACTGCTGCTCAAAAGCCTGAATGCTTAACCAGGCCAAATGTTTCTCCAGGCCAAATGCTTCTCCAGGCCAAAGGCCTCTCCAGGGCAAAGGCCTCTCCAGGGCAAATTGCCTCTCCAGGGCAAATGCCTCTAGTTTCTGGTCCTCACGCCTTATATACCTTTCTGCTTTCTACCACCACTCCCTGGGATTAAAGGTGTGGCTTTCTGGGATTGAAGGTGTGTATCACTGTGCCTGGCCGTTTCCAATGTGGCCTTGAACTCAGAGATCTAGAGGGATTTCTGTCTCTGGAATGCTAGGATTAAAGGCGTGTGCTACCACTGCCTAACCTCTGTTTAATATTGTGGCTGTCCTGTTCTCTGACCCCAGATAAGTTTATTAAGGTACACAATATTTTGGGGAACACAATACCACCACAGGCCCCTGTCTGGGTCCATAACCCTGATACAGCTGCAGTCTCTGTTAATGCCCATGGCTCCTGTTATTACCAAAGGCCACGAGGATAAGGCTGTATAGAGTTTGCTCAGCCCCTCACTGGCTACACTAGGGAGAACTGGTCCTGCCCCTCATGGGCTGGAACACTCAGGAGATAGGGTCCTACCTTACCTGGGCAGCACAGTAGAAATGACCCTGCTCGCAGAGGCACGGGTGAGCTGGCCCTGAGGATGCGAGGGTAGGATAGTTAACCACACCCCCATCGCCTGTCCTGTGGCAGTGAGGGTAAGGGAAAAATGACCTCTCTCCCTTGCCCCTGCCACCTGTAGTGGGCAAGGGAGCTGACCTTCCCCTTTACCAGCTGCAGCACTTGGGAAAGTGGACCCTACACCTCACCTGGGCAGCACAGTAGAGTTGACCCTGTTGATGGGGGTATGGGTGTACAGGTCCAAGAATGTGAGCATGGGAGATCTTGCCCCGCCTCTCATCTGCCATATGATTGCTCTGTCCCTCCCCATCTGTGGCAGGTGGGAAAGCTGGCCTGGAGGTCATAAGAGTGGGAAAGCTGACCATGCCTCTCACCAGCTGCAGCATTTAGGAGAGTGACCCCTACACCTTGCCTGGACAACATAATAGAGCTGGCTCTGAAGGTGCAAGTTTGGGAGAGCCGACCCTGAGGGCATGAAAGCAGGAGAACTGGCCCAGACCCTTGCTCATCCCTGCAAGGGCTGAACTAGCCAGGGCAATGCTAGAGAGCTCATCCTTGTGGTGAAGAGTCGTCGGGAGAGCTGTTGGGCTGACCAACCCTGCAACTAACTACCCAGGCCCAGAACCAGGGTTATGAGTTAGCCCATCCCAGCATCCACCCCATCTATGATCTGCTGGGAAACGTGAAGGAACTGGTCCTGCAGACTCAAAGCTGCAGGATCTGCATGACACAGGGCAACAACGGGATATCCAAGAGGAGTCCCAGTGAGGCCCCAGCATCGAGGCTGTAGCAGAAACCAGATGCCTCAAACCAGACCTTACTTGCAGTGAACACTTGCAAGTAAAGATGTATGGATAAAAGGGATTACTGTGTGACTCACTGTGTCACACAGCAGCTTCCATGACGAGATTTTTCTCTTTTTTTTCTTTTTTCTCTTAAATTTTTTTGGGAGGAAGTGGGGTTGCAAGGGCAGAGGATGAATACAACAGGATATGAAGGAATCAAGATGCATGATGTGAAAGACACAAGGAATAAATAAAAGATTTTTAAAAAAAAAAGATTTCAATGCATTCATAGGTACAAATGATCTTTTGTTTTTGTGACTGACTAGGTTAAGAAGATAGGAGCTGATTTTGTCCCAGTTCCCAGATGAAGGGGATTCAGAAGATCAAAACCATGGCTTCTACAAGGCACAGCAACAGAACACAATTCAGACACCCCCCACTCTGCTTGCTGTTCCTTCTCAAACACTGCCAGCATCACTCCTCCCTCCCATTCACAAGTCTAAGACAGTGCACAAGTGAAGAAGGAAGGCCACTAGGGAAAAGAAGCATAGGAATGAAGCAGAGGAAGGTCAGAGGTCATGGCTCAGGTCAGGCTATCTGCCTGAGTTCATGTGTGCTCTAGCTATAGAGAACACAGACACTACAAATTATTCTGCTCCTAATTTCTGAAATTAAATAAATAAAACTACCCTAAGATCCAGCAATGAATACTAACACTGGGTACTCATGAAAAGAACATGCCAGCAGAATATGGAAGAGACGCACACTCCTACATTCATTGCAGCAATATTCCCTACAGCCGACAGGAATCACCGCAACAAATACATAGGAAGGGCTAGAGATATAATTCGATAATCAAAAGAAGTTGCTGTTCTTACAGAGTTCCTAGCACCCACATCGTGGTTCACAAACACCCCAACTACAGTTCCGAAGGATCTGATGTCCTCTTCTGACCTCTTTAGACACTATACACACACAATGCACTTACACTGTGTACAAGCAAATACTCACAAATAAAAATAAAATCCTTTTTTTAAAAATACATAAGGAGAAACAGAGCACATATACACAATGGAAGACTGCTTAGCTTTAAAAAGGAGAAGGAGACAACCCTATGATCTGTAACAATAGGAACCTGTGGGCATTCAGTGAGATCTGCCAGGCACAGAAAGACAAACTGCGTGCTCTCACTTACATGTGCAGACCTACGCAGTTGATCTGATAAAAGTAGAAACGTAACTGATTGTTGCCAGCAGCCATCCAAGGTAGCCAAGCACAGGTTTGCCAACATTATCAAGGCAATCTTACATGCTACCAGTATGTCCCCAAAAGCCATGAAAACATATCTCACATGAACCCTCTATGTACTAGGAGAAGAATTATTTCATGGGGCTAAAATGGCATCATTCTCATTCAAGGAGTAATAAAACAATAGCTACAGTATGGGAATCTCCATCAGGTACTGGAGTCTTTATTCTAAGCTGACAATGGATTTTTAATTCGTTAGCGCTTCTGAAAGGTCAATGTATTAACTTTTGAGATCTTTCCTTAATCCTTAGGACGTTCGTGCCCATTTAGAAAAACGCAGGTGCTTAACAAATTTTGTCCAGTTAAATGGGCCTCTGTGATCTGAAATTGGCATAGGCAGGTGGCTGCCAGGTCTGCGCTACTTAGGGAAATAGATGTATTTCTCCTCTACCGGCTCTCGGTGGGAAGGGGAAGAGGACGGGGGAGGGAGAATACTGACAGACAACAGCAGGGGGACTCTGTGCTCAGCATCTTGTCTTGGTGGTATATCCAACTGCAAGATTTATAACCTTCTTGTTACCATGTATCAGCTTCAACACTTTCCATGAAGTCTTCAATAACTTCGATGACATCTTGCTGAGGGGTTTTGTCATTAAAAGCCTAAAGCTGGTCATTAACAAACCTTCTCTGCAATCATCCACCGCTGTGCTAGCTCAGGCATGGATCTAACTGGAAAGTTGGGCTGCCGTGGAAACTTTCTAGAAGAATGCATTTTTATTGTGCAGAGTATATTTCTTTAGGGGAAGAATCCCAATCATTTCATCATTTATTTCTCATTATCTATGGACTAACCCTTCCCTCATAGACATAATCAAATTCAACAAACATGTGTAGCACACTACTATTTAATAGGAACACTGCTTGGGGCTAAATATATAATTAGGAAAAAAACACAGCTCAGTCTTCAGAGGATTCATGCCCACCCTACCCTACCCCCCAAAAAATTAGCCACCATTAGCAGACCCTTTTGTAATATGGTGAGAGTCAATGCAGGCGTTATATGCATCATCTTGTTCATTTGTCACTGTCTCTTGGAAGATGCATGTTCTTAATAACCTCATCTTTGTGATTAAATGACTAGAGCTTTGCCTACTTGGGAAATCAACCAGCCGAGGTGTCCATCAACAGGAGAATAGATAAAGAGAGTGTGGTGCATATACACTGTGGAATTTTATTTGGCCATAAAGAATGAAATGATGACATTTGCAGAAAAAAAATAGATGGTATTGGAGATGATTATGTTAAGCAAAATAAACCAGACTCATAAAGACAAGTAGTACATTTTAGCTCCTACTCAGATTCTAGATGAAGGACATGAAGGTAGAAAGGGTCTACGAGAGGGGATGGAGAAGTCTGCAGGGAGATGGAAGGGGGTACCAGAGAGAGGGTGATGGCATATCTGTGGTGTGATAGCAGAAAGGACGACAATTTGGGTGAGAAAGGGAACCAAGAAGAGTGGGCGGAGGGAGAGGGAGGACAGTAGGGGAGAAGGTTGAATTTGAACAAAGCACCATGATACCCACATGTGAAGAGGACAAATTAGGCATGATGATACACATCTATAACCCAGCACCCAGGGAGGAAGGCAGGATGATTAGAAATTGAAAACCAGCCTTGGGTCTATGAGACCCTGTAACAGAAAGTAAATAAAAATTAAAAAACAGAAGATAGGAGAAGTAGACAAGAGGGAATGGTAGAACAGGAGGAGGAGAAATCATATGGAATTCCATTACTCTGTATGCTAATTAAGCAAACTAACTTTTTAAAATTAAGAATGCTTATAAAAACAATTTTCTCACCATTAATGAGCTCCTAACTGGCAGAACCAGATCTCAAAAACAGGTTTTGCATAACTTCACACAGGTTTACCTGTCTTACACAACCACAGAAGAGCAGGCCATTAAAAAGCATGCAAAGGACCTACAATCTCAGACTGTACAAAGACAAGCCATGCTGGATGCAGACAGAAGTTAAGCAAATACAAGGAAGAACAAACAGGAGCCCAGGTTGGAACCACTTGCGTAAGAATTAGTTTGTGCTGGACTCTTGCCCTGAAGAGTCCCCTCCCCTGGCCTCCTTCTTCCTCATATCCATCCACAGCACTGAGAATGGAATGTTTCCATCCCTGAGCATTTGTGCAGGGAATTTCAAGACTGCCCACTGGCTCTGAGTGTCCGGCACTGCTACTAAGCTTGTGAATAGAATAAAGACTCATAAGTTGTACAAAAAACAAGCGTTTATAGATCACTGAACTCCAAATATACAAAAATCCATCTAAATAACTTTTTATGCCAACAATTTGGTTTTTTCACCCAATTTTCTGCCCCCTCAGTGGGAAATAATCAGAGAATATTTGCCTCTCCACTCAATTCCAGTAGGAAATAGCCAGACGGCCAATGCTTCAAAGAGTAATAAAGTGTGCAGTCATGAGAGACTCTTCTGCCACAACGTGGAAAGAAGGGAAAGAACAGGAAATAATAAGTCCTCCAGTGCTATTTCTCATTTTAAAAGGTTATTACACTATTTGTTGTGGGGGTGGAGATCAGAGGACAAATTGTGGGAGCCAGTTCTCTCCTTCCACCATGTGCATCCAAGTTTGAACTCAGGTCTACAGGCTTGGCTGCAGATACCTTTGCCAACTGAGCCATCCCACAGGCCACATAATGATACTTTCTTATTATTTCTTTTAGTTTTGAGATTATAATATAAATCATTTCCTTCTTCTCCTCCTCCTCCTTCTTGTTCTTTCTAAACCCTCTTGTATAGCCTCCTTTGCTCTCTTTCAAATTCATGGCCTCTATTTTCATTAATGGTTGAGAATATATATTAATTACAGAAGTACAGCTTGCTCAATCTGTATAATGTTACTTGTATTAAGGTTTTTCAGGGATGATCATTTGGTGTTGGATGACCAATTGACGTGCTCTTCCTTGGAGAAGACTATTTCTAAGCTCAGTACTCATTAGTTGACTGTGGTTCTTGTGTAGGGTTGAAGTCTTGTGTGCTTTCTCTCATCCACTTTGGCATGTCTGTGGTTGTTTTTGTTCAGCTCATGTGTATGCAGCCATGTAGGTGAGACTTTAAATAGCAAGAAAAATAACCTGTGATAAGAATATTTTAAGGATGCACATTTTGTAACAATAATTACCTCTTGTTAAGGACCTCCAATGTGCCTGACAATGGCTTCAGGAGCTTTATGCTGTAAACTATTAGATGAGATGGAATCTTTGTAACAACTCTGCCACTGAAACCATTATTCCCACACTTACCGGTAAACAAATCAGGGAACAACAGGTTATCGGGGAACAACAGGTTAAGCTATTTGCCAAGAGCCCCACAATGAGCAATTTGTAGATCTAAAATATAAGCCTGGTTTTATCAAGTTTGGGTTGCCATTTTACTCTTATCTGTATCTGTGTTCATTAAAATATATCCTATTTAAAGATGTTTAAATAGAATTAAACAGTGCAATAAGAAAAGGTACTAGTGAATATCTTCCCACTCACTCTCCCCATTTCTTCTCTCTTTTTTTTTTCTTCTTTCTCAAAATGAGCCAGAAACATTAGCTTACATTTAGTGCTCAATAAATTGCTGTGGGATTTTACCTGGGGAGCTCTGAAAGCCCTGCAGGCAGATATCATCGATCCAACTATAGTGTCATTATGTGCCTGTCCATATGCATGATGTGGAGTGGGGGAGGCTTTGTTCACAGGAATCACAAAACCATCATCCATCTGACACCCTGGGTTGTTGGTGGGCTCTTACCTGCAGGGCTTCCCACAAATGTCTTCCTTGAACTGTTATTATTTTTAATTGCTCACAGGATGCTTCTTACTAGAGAAGTTCTTGCCAACTAAGATTATCAGCTCTGCCTCCAAGGAGTCTCAGAAAGTCCATGAGTAGCTCCAGCTGGTGAGAAGCCAGATCCATGGGCCTAAAATTTCCCCAACATCACAGAACCAGCTGACCCTTTCAGAGACATGGAGAACCACGGCAGACGACCTAGGTAAAGTCTGAACAGCAAGCTTAAGGAAAAGGCCTTGTGTGAGGGGACAAAAATTACTGTCTCAGAAAATCCTCAACTCACAGATCATAGATAATACAAAAATAATCAATAATGATATTAATAACACATTCTTCCCTGTCACAGGAAAAGTTATTTAGTCGCTTTTTGATATGAAAAAGTGCCTTGGACTCTCTGCAAATCAGTTTCCTCATCTGTAAGAAAGGAATAATTACTCAAATCACTGTTTGAGATTGAAGTGAGATAATGGCATCAATAAAACTCTTTTTTTCCCATCAGAATGGAGTTATGAAGAAAGCGCTTAGTAATAATTTTTATGGAGGTGAAAATAAAGTCTCTCAAGGAAATGAATAAAACAAGATTCCATGAAAAACTAGAAGAAAAGACTTAAACACCATGAAAGAGCTCTCCCTGCTTCCTGGCTCCTTCCCTTGCCACGCACTAGCTCCCTCTGTACTGTTTCTAAGCTCATACGGCAGAATGCAGCCATCAATGGCCCGGTAACCTGCTTTCCCACCTTTTCAACCTAAGAAACAAGCTGATCCATTCAAATTGAATGGATCCAGTGAGAAACTTTCAGCGAGAAGCTGGGATTGGCTCAGTTCACATCATGTGATTTCATCTAAACCAACCAATTGTTTATTGACAAGGGCGGTACTCTCTCCCATTTTCCAAGCTGAACCTGTGCTAAGCATACAAATCAGGACCATGACAATCTTGCTACTGGAAAAATGATTCCACACAAAACAAATTACTAACATCTAGTGTAGAAACATATTAAAAGTATTTCAGCAATACCCATCCCAAAGTCAAAACACTCACGTTTGGATATTTGTCCAGAACAAATACTTATTAATATAGGTATTTGCCAATATATAAATGTCCAAACATTTTAAAGGTTCATATCTTTTTTAAGCCCAAACAAAGATGGTATTGTATACCTGGCATGGTGGTACATACCTATGGAGGGAAAGATATTAGGAGTTCAAGACCAGCTTTGACCAGCAGTGAGGTTAAAGCTAGCCTGGGATACATGAGAACTTGTCTCAAAAAGACAACAAATCAGATAACAAAAGCAGCATTGTGTATTAGTTATAATGAAAATACATAGTATGTTGTAAGATGAGGAAGATAACACATGCTAAAAATAAATGATATTCTAAATATATAATATAATCACTAGTCAACATAACACAGGGTTATGTCTCAATAAACCCATGGTTAAGTTTAAAATGTTTGTACCAGCCCTAACTAAATTGTTACCAGCTAAGCAACATGGATGCCAAGGTCTTGATTGTTCTGCCTTGTGACAGAGACTCATTGAGAGACGTGGTTCTCAGTTCCTACCTGGTGTCACAGAACATAGTACCATGGAGCATCTGCACAGAAAAGATCAAACTTCAACATTTCAGGTTCCCTTTCTACTGGATGAATATCATTCTCTCCATTCTAAAGTATAAATATCTTAAATTGAGGTAGCATCATCTGTGTACATCCTGTTCCATTTTTCAGCCAATAATCTAAAGACTCAATAAAAAGTCAACATGCTGAAGAATAGTATTTTTGCTTGTCAGTCCTGTTTCTTTTTCCTGTCCTTTAGAAACCCAAATTTAATCACAATTTCTGTTCTCACATTCTGTTACAACCCACATCTCTAAATGACTACATGTATGGGCCTACCACTGAGTGTTTAGCATGAGAAATCTCGGGGATTGTATCAAGCACTTAAAATCATTTCAAAAGCCAACAAAGACACCTTTCTATAATTAGCAATAAACAGTACCAAATTGAAAAATGAAAAGGGTTAACTCCTATTTTTGTCTCTTTTCCCAAACATGTACGTACTAATTTTAAACAAGTCATTCTGGTTTCCTGTATCTATCGTCTGTGATGTAAAATCTTCATTGTTAACTTGACTTCTTTAGATTTAATGAGACAGTTGAGGCACATCTCTGGGTGTGCCTGTCAGGAGATTATCCTAGGGTTCATTTCAGGGAGAAGAACATGCATGCTAAATGGGGGGGGAGCATCCCATAGACCAGGGGCTGTGTGGAATAACATTTGGGAAAAAAAGTAGGAAGTCGTAGTGCACCTTCATCCCCTTTCACTGTTTTCTGGTTGGCCATGGAGTAAACAACATTCCTCACCCACATCACCCATTGACAAGATGTCTGGCTCACGTTCATGAGAGCAAATCAACATGGACTGAAGCCCCTGAAACCATAAGCTATAACTAACTCTCTCTTTTCAAAGTTCTTCTTCCTGGTATTTGGTTACAGTAACATGACAGTAACTAATAAACCACCCACAAATCCACATGACAGTCTACCTCTCCTTCAGGATGAAACCTTGGAACATCAGCAGGTTAACAATATACCAGATCCATTCACAGAGATTAGTAGAAAAGAATCTCAGAGAACCAGAGATTTCCCTTTGTTTTCAGAAGTGAATTCTCACTCAAAAAAAAAAAGAACAAACAAAAAACACATTGTGAATGTCATTTTTGAAAATATCTTTAGTTTTGGTTAGATTATCGGAATCTGATTGCTGTCTTTCAATAAGCTCCAGAACTCAGTGAAGAATCAATCCACAAATGTCAGGCTTTAGAAATATACCTCTTTGCATCACATTCTAGAATTCCTTTTGGTGCTTCCTGAGCAATTTTGTAAAGACTAATTCCTAGACTTTTCAATAGAATCATAGTAAATAAATATGGCTGTTATGATTGAAAAAAAGGAAATTGCAGTCCCATTTTGTGTTACTTCCAGCTGTGACTCCTTTATAGGAGCAAGAAATAAAACTGAGGCAGTGGCAATGTTCTAAACAACAATATTTCAAGAAAAGCTGCAGGAGGGCAGACAAGGTGGCAGACTAATTAGTAATGCCTGTTATCAATTAATAATTATGACTCATCATTTGTTATCAAATATCAAAAGAACTGTCTTGGAAGAGTTCTCAGCATCATCATCGTCGTCATCCTAGTCATCCTAGTCATCATCATCACCATCATCGCCATCACCATCATCACCATCATCATCATCATCGTCGTCATTATCATCATCGTCATCATCTTGTCTGGAAAGTTGTTCACATATCTCTGTTTCTAACCAGGCCACTTAGTTATAGCTCAAATGCTAGACTGAGATTCTTGTAAATCCTGTCAACTCATTTTTGACAGTTAGGATATCAAAATATGCAAATGAGTATGCGATAGCTGAGCAGTGTTGATGTTTTATGATAGCTAATGGTTTCACTGCCATCCTATTCTTTTTACCTTCACCTACAATCCAGGAAACGCTGAAGACAGTCGCTTTTTCCTTGATTCAATTTCAGCAGAGTGGAAACTAGGCCTAATCCTTACTTTCCTCTTCTAAATACCTGCTCTCCCCTCTCCTAATTACATGGCTTTACACTAATTTACATGAATTTCAGCTTTCAAAATCAATGGTCTTTGCTGAATGCAAATAAGCACATGGGAAAATTATATTAAGTTTGCACAATTGATCTTTCATCATTTCAAATGGTACCTTTGAATAGTTCCTGAAATGTCTGTCTGAAATACTCCCAACGCTGAGTGTCATCAAGAGATGGGGGGTCACACTGGGGAAACCCATTCTCGGTGATGTAAATTACAGGGTTATTATATGTATCCTAGAACAAGAGAGCAGAAGTTTCATTTCAAACAGATGTTAAAAAAAAAAAAAGAAAAGAAAAGAAAGCTCATAAAATCAGGTGCATTACCCTCTATCTCCTGGAAGCTACAACCCCAAAACTAGTTTTCATCAAATTGCACTGACCCTATTAACTTAATTTTCCACACACTGACCTTTTATGACTAACAATGGAAAAGCAAAACTGTGCAAATGTCCATGAAGACAGTCAAATGACTCTTAACATAATGAGAAGACAGAAATATCCTTCTTCCCATCAGCATCTGCTGATTGTCACTGCTCCTTAACCCCTTGGTCCCGCTGGCAGGTACATTTTCTATCACCCACAGGAGGGGTCCAGAAAACTGGTACCTTGAAATTGTAATTTCAGCTACCAGCATAGGGGAGATTCAGAAAACATTCAGTTCTCTTTCCTTAAAATGTCTTTTCTAACCAAAGCAGTGACACTGGCTTGAAAAATATGTCCAAGCTACTCATATAGACACAACAGAATTTAACAACACATTTTAGTGTTAAAGCCAGCCAGTTCATCCTAATGAACTCAAATCTTACTCTTCTCTTCCAAGCCAACAAAGGGACATACTAACACCTAAAATCAACCCTTTGAGTGTTCATACACATGGATACATATGACTTCCCAGAGTATGACTTGGGTACACATAGACACAAATACATCATTCATTTACCTTAATGTATTTCAGTAGCTTACGTATTCCCCATGGCACCACATAGATCCAACCCACATTTTCCCAAGATGGATTGGGAAAGAATTCAATCTCCACATCCTGAAGGAAGCTGAGTTCTCCCTTCTTATTCTCCTGGTGCCTGACTAAGCGAGTTGTATAATATTGAACAGCAAAGAAATCAGCAGTGCCTTTGATCATTTTCTTCTCTTCTTCTGTGAATTCTGGAAGCCTTGATGATGGATAGCCTTGCTTTTCACTCATGGAGGCAATCTGGGACTTGACAAGTTCAGGATAATCACCATCAATAAATATGGGTTTCGCAAAGAAATCCAACTGGAAATTGATGGCTCTCTTAGTAGCTTCCTGGTCAAGCACTGAGTTGGGATCTGCTGGTTCTAACCAGCAAAAAAATAATGATAGGGACACAAAACCCTTCTGTTCTTTCCGGAATAAAGAATCATAGCTATGCCAGGATCTAGCATGAGCCTTAATCAAATTATGAGCTGCTTGATAACCTCCAATCCCAAAGTGAGGCACACCAGGAGCAAAGATACCCATGTCATAGGCCAAAAGAGCAAGAATATTAGGCTCATTTATGGTGAGCCACTGCTTCACTCTGTCTCCAAAAGTCCTGAAGCAAAACTGAGCATATTTGTCAAAGGCTTCAACAATTGCTTCTGACAACCAACCTCCTTGGTCTTCTAAAGCCTGAGGCAAATCAAAGTGATAGATGGCCACAATGGGTGTCACCCCATTCCTTAACAAATCATCTATGATCTTGTTGTAATAGTCGATTCCTGGGAAGAGAAAATATAAGAAGCAAAAAGTTATTTTTAGTATGTTTTATGAGACAGGTATTGGGATGAGTTTTATTCAAAACAAGACATATATAGTATTTAAGTTGATCAATGAAAGGTAGGGAAGAAGCATGGAGAATATCAGATAAGACAGGATAATTAGGAAGTGATGGGGAGATGGGGAGGCAGGGATGGGAAGATAATTGCTCCAAAACAGATACATTTGAGGAAGTTGTTCTCACCTAACATTATGCTTTTTGTGTGTTTATTGAAATCAATTCCATAAGAACACAAGCTCTATGTGAGGTTTGGATGTGCAATTCATCCCTAAATTTTCAAATCCTGGAATCATATCAAAAGTTTAGTGAACAATAACGATCTGTTCAATTAATAGATCTCAGTAGCATTAAAAAGTAAACAAAGAAAGCAAATCAAATGATTGCCTCAGCTCTTTGCCAGGCCGATTTGCCTTACAAGTCTGGGAAAAGAGTTCCACTGAGTACACACAAAGGTTTAGCATCTAAGACAGGTACAGGAGGACAGGCCTGTGGTCCCAAATACTTGGAAAAATTTGAGCCAAGTACATGGAGGTCAGTCTCAGCAACATGATGATAACCTTTTTTAGGAAACTAAAGAGTTAAATATGTAGCCTAGAATGTGGATAAAAGATACTAAGAGTCCTCACATAGTGTGCCTCCCTGATAGAGTTCAGTCTACAATTCTGACAATCTACAAAAATACCAAGTAAGCCCTCCCTCTCAGCTGATTCTTCCTGGATGGTATGAACCATCGAGTACTGGCCAAATTGTTGTAGAGTTCAGAAGAATGCTATTAAGTTGAAGAGGCTCTGCCTCGGAAACCAAGGCCAAGAAGATATTGGCACTAGCCTCATACAACGACTCTTACCTTGAAAGTGACTCTCTAAGGAGAGGGTATGGTAGTACTCTACCTGGCTGGCTTCATGTTTAAAAGAATGAAAGGACCAGGCAAGGCACTTAGAGGAGAAAAGCTGTCCTGAGTTAAGAGGTTTCAAGAGAAGTGGTATGAAATCATATGTAGTATTGCATTGGAGGCTTACTGACAAGGAAGATCTCTTTTCTTTTCTTTTCTAACTTAGTGAATATACAAACAGACTTCTGCACTGTTTCACCCATTCAGCTACCCCCTTGTTCACTGCTTAAATGCATATTTATAGAAGAACAATTATATGCTGGGCATAAAAACTTAGGAAGGTAATCAGGACACTCTTTCTCGTCAGAACTCTACAAGTAATACAGATATGCTTATAAACAGGTAAACTATGGTAGGACTACATAGTGCAGATAATGTTTAGCATATTATTTTAAAATGAGATAAGTCATACTCATCCTAAACTTGGGGTATCTGCAAGCACACACTGAAAACAATATGCTGTAGCATGAATCTTAGAGAGTCTTATTAATAAAACAAACCCGGGCCAGGTATTGGGGTAAACGCTGGAAGGTCAGAGAAATAGAACAAGCCACAGCTATCTCACCTTGCCGGATCCTCAGCTGGTCTTGCTTCCTCAGACTGGAAGCCTCTATGTCCTCATATCCAAATGACTCTCAGCTGAACTGCTGCTAGAAGCCTGAATGCTTAACCAGGCCAAATGTTTCTCCAGGCTAAATGCCTCTCCAGGGCAAATGCCTCTAGTTTCTGGTCCTCATGCCTTATATACCTTTCTGCTTTCTACCACCACTCCCTGGGATTAAAGGCTGGCTTTCTGGGATTAAAGGCGTGGGTCACCATGCTTGGGTGTATCCTTGAACACATGAATTTCTGCCTCTGGAATGCTAGGATTAAAGGTGTATGCTACTACTGCCTAACCTCTATGTTTAATATTGTGGCTGTTCTGTCACTGACCCCAGATAAGTTTATTAAGGTACACAATATTTTGGAACACAATACCCCCACAATATGCCATAATGGATTCAAGACTGAACTATGATGCTAGCCTATTAAAGTCCACTGCCAATCTGTCACCTACTAGCCCCATGATCTTGGGCTACTAGATCTCCCTGAATTATCTGTGCTCATCTATAAAATGTAGATAATACTAGATACCTACTTCAGTAAATTATTGCATGAGGGTTTAATCAGTTGATAGACTGAATATAATAAGAACATTTCTTAACACATCATATGGGCTCAGCACAGGTTATCTGTCATTCTACTAATTAATATTGTTATTATTAGATGAATATAAATGATCATCATAAGGCAATAGGAACAAAATGTTCCTTAAAGAGAACGAGGAAAACCAAATGTCCAAAACGCCCAAGGAGTTACAGCCATGAAGACCATGGAAAGAAGAAAACAGGCAATGTACTCAGTTTGTTATAGAAAAGGAAGTCAACCGTCATCACTCAAATTTGGCAAGTACTCATCAACAGTTGGTAGAAAAAAAGAAAAAGAAAAAGCAGAAGGCTTCAGGCATGCTCTAACTGGAGTTGCGGCACAGGTAGCTGGAAAAAGGCCGGGTAGAAGTGAGTGTCTTCTGTGATTGGTTTGGGGGGCATATTTAACTCTCTCTGGTTGGCCTTAGTTGGATGCAGACCTATGATGGGAACAAAAACTATAGAAAGTGGAAGTTGTTAGCTAACCCTAACTATTCTGGGCAGACAGCTACAGAGGTTGTGGTTTAGCTGTCTGGGCTTCTTATGTGGGTCAGAATTTTATTTTCATATGCTGTCTGGCCAGTGTTTATATAGTCACTCTCTTAAAAAAAAAAAAGTCATTCCTGGGAATGAAAGCTCAGATACTTCATCAGAAGAGGAAAGAGAATGGGGAGAAGAAAGCAGAAACCTTGTTATGCACTGGGGTATTGTTGACCTGCCTGAGTATTTTTAATCATGGCTCATTCCTGTGGAAAAGAGGAAAATAACATGAGTCATGCATAAAAACTCCATGTTTTGTGAACATATTTATTTGTAACTGTAGCAGAATAACTCCTTGTTTTTTTTTGAAGATGCCCATGGAATAAATGAGTGTGTTACCTTATGCCTTATGATGATCATTTATATTCATCTAATAATAACAATATTAATTAGTAGAATGACAGATAACTCAGAGAAAAAAGAGAGTACTATGCAAATACAACTGAGGTAAAGACCTTCACATGAGGTTTCTAAAATGGACTCAATATAACACATAAGTCCTTAGAAGTAGAAGAGTATGGCAGGGAAAAAATGATCAGAAGATGTAACAATAAACAAGAGGTGGAAACTGTGCTACATTGAGAGAGACTGATTTGCCACTACTGGTTTTGAAGATGAATAAAGACATCCCTAAGCCAATAAAATCAAGTGAAAGTGACCTTCAGAATATAGCCAGCAAGAACATAAGGACCTCAGTGCCAATTGTCAACAATATCATGAACCAAGACAGAGACTGCCTCATATGCTTTAAAAAGAAACAGCACTGCAGATATCTTGATTCCAGCTAACAGAGCTCTTATGTCACAGATTGTGTTGGTTTAAGCAGTTGAGTCAGTGATGGTTGATTTTTGGTAGCAATGGAAAAGCAATATATATATATATATATATCCTTTTCTCTCTCAATAAAAAAAAGTGTTCCAAACTCATCTTTTGACCAATATAAATCCATATTCCCCACTTTATAACTGTAGTATCTAAGCCGATGTACTACATTAACTAACCTTGGCATTGGTAAGCTTTAAGCCCCTCCTAATGAACTCTTTTCATTGGCTTGTCTTGCAGATGAGTTTCTTTTATTGAGTCCATACTATATATACACTAGATAGCATGCGCTTTTACTTAATTCTAGCACTGTCTTATTCCTATTAAACACATGAAAATTGGTGTCAAGAGAGCCTGAGTGTTCTCAAATGGAACAGACAATATTTAGTCCCATACTGAGTCTAAGGTTTCCCCCACAACAACATATCATCTTTCCTGTTTACAAATGTTCCTGAATCAAAGAAAATGTGACTTCCCATTAGCCTCAGCTTCTACCTACTCAGACCTGGTCATAATATCAGATCTTTGTTTATTATCCTTTTATGAGAACTCTTTAATAGCAACTAATCAATTTTAATTCAGGCAACATGATAATCATGAGTTGGCATTAAATACATTTTATGTGTTTAGGTATTCATGCTCTGTTGCATAATTTATATGTAATATCCTAGAATGGAACACCTTTTATGCTTCAGTTTTATACAGTTTACTTGATGATATAATACAACTTTTACAACTTTTCTGTGAGGTGGTAGAGTGGTGTGTGTGTGTGTGTGTGTGTGTGTGTGTGTGTGTGTGTGTGTGTGTGTGTGTGTGTGTGTGTGTGTGTGTGTGTTAATAGGGAGGGATTGAACCTAAGGTTTTTGTGAAGACTAGGCAAGCAGTCTGCCATTGAGCTGTATGCCCAGCTAGAATGAGATTCTAAGAGCAGAGTACCATATTCACACAACTTAGTCATAGGAACTTAGACAAACCACTTGACCGCTGCATGCCTACAGTCGTCATTTATGGAAAAGAGATGCTAACAGTACCACCTTGCAGTGACTATAAGAATTGGATAAGATCATAGTGTTGAAGGTACTGAGTTTCACTTATCAATAAGACTGCTAAGTAAGATTCAGTGACAACTAATCTTCCATGTTCTCAAGTGACCACCTGTGACCAATCTGAAGGTCTTGACATTGAATGGTCATTTGGACTCTGTTCTGTTCCAGATAGTTAGGACAAGACTGACTGTTTGAAGAAGTAAAATGTCTACAAGTTTCTCTCATAGTTAATACCACACTTTTGTTTTAATTAAGCCCATTTCTGTTTATTTGATCTTTGAAAAGTTGGAGTAGATGTATGAAAAAATAAGCCATCTCAGACTAACTGGCATACAAAGGTAGCATGGGGCAGTTGGGTGGTGGGGCTGGCATGGTAAAGTGGGCATTGTTTGAAATAATATGACAACATCAAACACCCAGTGACAAAAATTAACTGCAAGTAGATCCCAGGGAACTTGAATTCTGAGGTGATTTGTCTCACAGGGGCCTCTCACATGCTGACTTATCTCTTCTTAATATAGCTCTTCTTTGCCTCCATCTCAGAATGAGTTGCATCTACATGACCCATTTAATGTGGTCTCCCAAATGCTGTTGCACCTGCCAATACAACCTCAGATCCTTGCACAACTTACCAGCCAACTCAGTCCTCTCATTTGATCAAATCCGGACTTCCCTGAGAAAGAAAAACAACGGGGCAAAGCCATCTTTTTTTTTTTTCACAATGCCACAGAAGTCAGACACCACAGGGAATGGGCTTTTTTCCTTTGTCTCATCAGCAGTGAACAGGATTATACACAACAGAGAAATAGGGAAACTCTGTTATAAGAAAAGATAGCTACAAGTTTCAGAAAGCATGCTTCCAGTAAGACAGAGATGGGGAAGGAAGGGAAAGAGGAGAAGGAAGGGGGAAGGAAAGGAAGAAGGAAGGAAAAGGGAAAGGGGAAAGGAAAGGAGGGATGGGAGTAGGGAGAGATAAAGGGGTGGAGAGAAGGGAAGTCAGGCAGGCCAAATTAGCCAATTATGAAATTATAATAGAATTTGTGTTGATCACATGTCCAACCTCTGTCAGATATATGCTAATATTCTTTGAGTGGCAAGCACCTCTAGACTCATACCACCAGTTTCTTGGGTGGTCCAAGGACTGTTTTAGTTCTCTGCTGCTGCTGTAACAAATTGCACATAAAGTGTCTATGGCTCTGGAGGCCAGAAATCCAAATAGTTTTCAAGAGGTTTAGGACAAGGTGGCAATAAAGGCACCTTCCTTTGGCAAGCTTTCAAGAGCAGTCCACCTCCTTGCCTTTTCTGGGTGGTAGGGGTCCCCTTGCATGCCTTCTTTGTGGTTCCTTTCTTCATCTTCACCTCATTGCTCCTCTCCAATCTATTTCAGTCCTCAGATCCCCTCTGACTCCAATCATCTGTCCTCCTTTCTTTAGTAACCCATGTGATTACAGTGGTCCCACACAGATCATCCAAGATAATCTCATCTTCATGTCCTTACTGTAAAGTTTCTCTTGCTAGCTAAGGTATTGTCTTCATGGTGTCTAAAATTCAAAACATTACATGTTTGTCATGTAAGGAAACATTATTCAGGCGACAGTTAGGCTGAACATAAATCACAAGGTAGCTGTGAGCTAGTCATCTTATGTAAGCCATTCCTACGAAGTACTCTTACACTTGATGTCTTAAGTGAACAAGAACTTCTGCACATATATTCACATTTTTTCCTTTCTTTCCAAGACTTGTGTCTCCTAGCAATCCCATAAAAACCTACATTTGTGGCAGATATGAAAATGCACTTAGACAGCTAAAAAATACAGAGCTATGTGACTTCAGTTGCCAACTCATTCTTTTCTTGTTAAACCCTGAAAACTTGACATTTGAAAAAGAAAAGCTATGCCAGAATCTTACTTTGTAAAATATTCTCCCGGTTTGAGAACATAGAATTTTACAAGGTTCCAAATGTCCTATAATCAAACTTTGGAATGGGTAGTCAAACATACAGAGAGAAAGAGAGAGAGAGACAGAGACTGAAACAGAGAGACAGAGAAAGACACAGAGACAGAGACACATAGAGACACAGACAAAGAGACAGAGATAGTGTCTTTTGTTCCTGGGCAACAACAGTAAGAATGTTTTGTTTTGTTTTGTTTTAATCTTTACATGTTCTTTGAGAAAATGTTTAAATGGGGTGGCACACAATGGCCTTTTTGAGTTTAAACCATTCCAATCTCTTCAACAGATCACTGCACAAGAATGAGCAGCTGCTTGCTGAAATCCCACTTCCTGGAAGCACCTCCTATGCCTTCTTGTTCAGAAGAAATTTCAGATTATTCATCAGGTATGACTGAGGCCAAACACAAAAAGAGCTGTGTGTGATGGCCAGGTGATCACCAAGTGCGCTTGGCCAGAGTCTGTCCTCACCACCCCCAGATCACTCAACTGACTCCAGCAACCTTTGTGCCTCTGTGTCAATGTTCCAGTTTCTCTGCCTCCCTGCTCTTGGATCACTGACTCACAGTTTGTCCACAAACTTCTGCATGTGTTAAGCTGTCTCTCAATGTTTGATATATTGGTACAGCTTCATACTTCTTTAGCTAAAAACCTTGGTAAAAGGCAGGAGATTGTTCAATCTGTACAGTGCTTGCCTTGTAAGCCTGAGGACCTGAGTTCAGTTCCCAGAAACAATAATTTTAAAAGCAGGGTGTGATGGAATAGGCTTATAATATCAGAGCTGATGTGACAGAGACAGGAAGATTCCTGAAGTTCACTGGCTAGCCCAGCCAGCCTGGACTACTTGGCAAGTTGCTGGCCAAAAGGGGACCCTCTCTCAAAAACAGGGAGGTGGAGGGTAATGAGCCTGAGAAAAGACATACAAAGACTGTCTTCTGGCCTCTACAAGCATGTAAATAAATGTACATATACACATACTTTTGCCTCTGTGCAACACAAAGAATAAATAAATAAGTCTTAAGAGAGAATATCTTCAGCCAGGCGGTAGTGGTGCACGCCTTTAATCCCAGCACTCAGGAGGCAGAGGTAGGTGGATCTCTATGAGTTTGAGGCCAGCCTGGGCTACAGAGTGAGTTCCAGGAAAGGTGCAAAGCTACACAGAGAAACCCTGTCTTGAAAAAAACAAAAACAAGAGAGAGAGAGAGAGAGAGAGAGAGAGAATATCTTCAGAATCTGGGCATTTTGGAGAGAAAAAGCAGATCATGTGTCATACAATAAGTTAAAAACCACAGTGGGTTTAGGTCAGTTGTCTCTGTAGCAAAATATATGAATATCTTCATCAAATATAATAAACCAAGATAATGAAAGAAGTATTCACATACATTCACTTCCACTTGGAATGCCTGTTTAGTTGTAGAGAAGACCTCAGTAAGAACCCTCAGGATCCTAGAGGTTCAGAGAGGGGATGGTAGGGCTGTCTTATAACCCTGGTGGTGGTCACAATTCTGAAGATTATTATCATTTTGTTCTGTACCATCCAAGTGGAAGCTCATTGGAAACTCCACCAATGGAAAGAGTCTTGGTAACATGGAACTTCTACTTATTTGATGAACAAAATTACAGCAGAGTTCAGGTGGTTTTGCATGGTTTTTGGTGCACTCCATACTGAGCACTAGGATTTTGATGGCAGATCTAAGCTGAACTCAGTAATAACCAAATTTGTCATCTTGGAAATTTTGAACCCAGCCTTATGCCCATGGCCCATGTTATGGAGACCTCTCACGCACAGGCCTAATACGACTGTAAAGGCAAGTACAGTGTTTGGCACACTGACTGACACGTACTACCTGCTCAATAAAAGGACATCATCACTGTACTCAGTGGTTTTTATGATTGTTAGTGACCTTAATAAATTAAGGAACTATTTACTGAATCCTTCTGTAGCTGAAGTTTTCCTGCGTCCCAGCCTATCGGCGATCGGGACAAATCTCTCCCACTCGCGTCCCCCAAGTAAACACACAGAGACTTATACTACTTGTAAACTGTATGGCCATGGCAGGTTTCTTGCTATCTGTTCTTATATCTTAAATTAACCCATTTCTATAAATCTATACCTTGCCACATGCCTTGTGACTTACCGGTATCTTACATCATGCTTCTCCTCGAGGCGGCTGGCAGCATCTCCCTCCCCAGCCTTCTTCCACTCAGCATTCTCCTCTCTCCTTGTCCCACGTACACTACCCTCCTGCCTGGCTGCTGGTCAATCAGTATTTTATTTATCAATAAATCATAGCAATATATATTTACAGCATACAGGACATCCCCCAGCATCCTTCTCTGGAAGGCAGTAGACTAGATTTCAGAGCTCTTCAGACAGAATTATCTGCCCTTCACAATATAAGCAATTCAAGGGATTCCCTTCCATCTGTGTTGTGAGTACATAGCACAGTCTTTTAGGCATAAGTCATACTCAATATACTCTGAGTGGAATTAAATACAAAGTGCTCTCAACAGTAATAGTAAAGAGTATAATAAATACCCTATGAGCTTTGCATGTGCTGTGAGATGGTAGATGATAGATGATAGATGATAGAAAGATAGATAAATTAGATAGATAGATAGAGAGATAGATAGGATAGATAGATGATAGAGAGAAAGATGATAAATGGGAGAGATAGATAAACTATGATATAGAGAGAGATATGATTGATAGAGATATGATAGATAGATAGATAGATAGATAGATAGATAGATAGATAGATAGAT
>CABHPH010150606.1:44483-63463 GCA_902168325.1 Peromyscus nudipes
ATCCAAGCCTCCAGTTCCATCCCCAGTCAGTGACAGACTACCTGTTATGTCCTCTTCTTGCGCTCTGCCCCATTCCCAGGAGACTAAGCATGTCCTGGTAGAAAACCTTGCTTTCCTCCCTCCTGTGGACTCCCTTATCCCATGCCACCCTACTCCCAGTCCAGCCCCATTCCTAAGTATCAGCTCCTAATACCTAGAAACCCATTTTACTCAAACAACTAGTGGCCACATCTAGCAGAATCCCAGGACAATTCCCTACCAGGAAACACACAGCCACCACACTCTACTGAGAACCAGAAGAGGCAACAGAAACCAAGGAACAAAACACCCAAATAACAAATACAAAACCTGAGATCAGCACCTAAAATTACTATCATTCCAAGCCCAGATGCCTGGATGCCAGTATAAAAACACAGTGACAGCCAGGACAATGTATCTCCACTAGAGCTCAGCAACCCTACCACACTATACCCTGAATGTCGCAACATGGCTGAAGCATAAGATGAAGAGCCTAAAATTGCCTTTATGGATATGACAGGGATTCTTAAAGGGTTAATTAATAAATTCCTAAAAGAAATCTATGAAAACACAAACAGTGGAAGGAAATGAATGAAACAGCTAAAAACCTGAAAGTGGAATGGAATCAATAAAAAGATAAATCAATAAAAAAAACTGAGGGAAATCTGGAAATGAAAAATTGGCAACTTCAGAGGCAATCCTTACCAACAGAATACAAGGGATGGAAGAAAGAATCTCAGGCATTGAAGACACAATAGAAGAAATGGATACCTCAGTTAAAGAAAGTGTAAACTCTACAAAAAAATCCTGGTACAAAACATCCAGGAAATTTGGGACACTATGACAAGACCAAATCGAAAATTAGTGGGACTAGAGGAAGGAGTAGAAACCTAGGTCAAAGGCACAGAAAATATTTTCAACAAAAGCATTGAAGAAAATTTTCCTAACCTGAAGAAGGAGACACCTGTCAAGATACAAGAAGCATACAGAGCACCACATAGACTAGACCAGAAAAGAAATTACCCTCAGCACATAATATTCCAAACACTAAATGTACTGAACAAAAGGAACATTAAAGGCTATAAGGGAAAAGAGCAAGTAACATATAAAAAGTCAAGCCTATTAGATTAACACTTGACTTCTCAATAGATACTTGAAAAGTCAGAGGGTCATGGACAGACGTTCTACAGACTCTAAGAGACCACAGATACCAGCCTGGAATAGTATATGCAGCAAAACTTTCAGTTACCGTAGATGGAGAGAATAAGACATTCCATGATAAAAACCAAATACAAATCCAGCCCTATAGAAGGCACTAAGAGGAAAACTACAACCTAAGGGGGTTGCCCACACCTGAGAAAACACAAGAATAATGGCAGACCAGTAAATTAAAAGAAGGGAAAGACACATACACCACAACAACAAAATAACAAGAAAAAACAAACACTACTCACAATATCAATGTTTTCAATTCCCCAGTAAAAAGACACAAACTAACAGAATGCATGTGAAAACAGGATCCATCCTTCTGCTGCATGCCAGAAACACACTTCAACATCAAGTATTCACATCACCTCTGGGTAAAAGGATGGAAAAAGATATTCTAAGAAAATGGACCCAAGAAGCAAGGTGAAGTATCTATTTAATATCTGATAAAATGGACTTCACATCAAAATTCATCAGAAGAGATAAGGAGCACTATCTTATCTCCAAAGAAAAATCCACCAAGAGGACACTGCAATTCTTAACACCTATGCACCAAACCCAAGAGCACCTAAGTTTATAAAAGAAACACTACTATAACTTAAATCATGCACTGACCCTCGAATACTGATAGTAAGAGATGTCAATACCACACTGTCACCAAAACAAGTCATCTAGACAAAAACTAAACAGAAATGCTGGAGATAATATAAAAAGCAAATGGACCTAACAGATTTTTACAGAACATTTCACCTCAAAACAAAAGAATATACCCTCTTATGAGCACCTCATTAAACATTCTCCAAAAATGACCACTTACACAGACATAAAGCAAGTCTCAACAGATACAAGAAAACCTGAAATAACACCCTACATCCTATTAGACCACCATGTATTGAAGCAGGATATCAACAACAACAGAAACAATAACTCATGGAAACTGAACTACTCTATACTGAAAAAAAGATGGGTCAAGATTGAAATTAAGAAAAAAAAATAAAGAGTTTCTAGAATTGAACAAAAATGCATACCCAAACTTATGGAACACAATGAAAGTGGTTCTAAGAGGCATGGTCAAATCACTAAGTGCCTACATTTAAAAAAAAATGACATATATTGCACTAGTTACTTATCACACAACAGAAAGCTCTAGAACAAAAATAAATCACATTCAAAAAGAGTAGATTGAAAGAAATAATAAAATTCAGGGATGAAATAAATAAAATAGAAACAAAAAAAGAAAAAATACCAATGAAACGAAAAGTTAGTTCTTTGAGAAAATGAATAAGGTTGACAAACCCTTATTCAAATTAACTAAAAGGCAAAGAGAAAATATACAAATTAACAAAATTAGAAGTGAAAGAGGGGACATAACAGACACTGAGAAGTTCAAGGAAATCGTAAGGGCATACTTTAAAATTCTGTATTCAAATTGTAAATCGAAATGAAATGGATAATATTCTCATTACACACCACTTACCAAAGTTAATCAAGATCAGGTAAGCAATTTAAACCGACCTCTAGTGAAATAAAAGCAATAATTAAAAGTCTATAGCCAAAAAAAAAAGCCTAAGACTAGATGATTTTAGCACAGAATTCTACCGAGCTTTTAAAGAAGAGTGGATGCCAATACTCTTCTAACTATTCCACAAAATACAAACAGAAGGAACATTGCCTGATTCATTTTACAAAACCACAATTACCCTGATACCCAAACCCCATAAGGACCCAACAGAGAAAGAGAATTACAGGCCAGTTTCCCTTTGTACAAAGGCACGAAAATACTCAATAAAATACTTGCAAATTGAATCTAAGAACACATCAAAAAGGTCATCAGCCATGATCAAGTAGGCTTCATCCCAGAGATGCAAGGATGGTTCAACATACCTAAATCAATACATGCATTCCACCATATAAACAAACAGAAAGACAAAGACCATATAATAATCTCATTAAATGCAAAAAAAAAGGCCTTTAACAAAATCTGACACTCTTTCATGGTAAAAATTCTGGAGTCATTAAGAATACAAAGAACATAATTCAACATAAAAAAGGCAGTGAACAGCAAACTCATAGCCAAAATCACCCTAAATTTAGAGAAATTCAAAGTAATTCTTCTGAAATCAGGAACAAAACAAGGTTTTCCACTCTTTCCATGCCTATTCAATAGAGTTCTTGAAGTCTTAGTGAGAGCATTAAGAAAACTGATGGAGATCAAGGGGATACAAATTAGATAAGAATAACACAAAAGTATCTTTATTTGCAGATAATATACATAAGTGACCCAAAAAATTCACCAGGGAAACTCCTATAGCTGATAAAACACTTTCATCAAAGTAGGTGGATACAAACTTAACTCACAAAAATAGTAGCCTTCCTGAATATAAATGACAAATGGACTGAGAAAGAAATCAGAGAAACAGCACCTTCCACAATAGCCTCAAATAATACAAAATATCATGGGGTAACTCTAACCAAGGAAGTTAAAGATTTGAATGATAAAAACACTGGGACATTAAAGAAAGATATTGAAGATGATATCAGGAGACGGAAGTTCTCATGCTCATGGATTAGTAGGATTAATATTATAAAAATGGCCATCCAACCAAAAGCAAACCACAGATTCAATGTAATACCCATCAAAATTCCAACACAATTTTTCACAGATCTTCAAAGGCAATTTTCAGCTTCATATGGAAACACACACACACACACACACACACACACACACAAAGTCCTGAATGGTAAGAAACCTGCTGTTATCACCTTCAAATTTTGCTACAGAGATATGGTAATAAAAACAGCATGGTATTGGCATAAAAGCAGACACACTGGTTAATGGAATCAAACTGAAGATCCAGACATAAATCCACATACTTATGGACACTTACATTTTGATAAAGATGTCATAAATACACACTAGAAAAAAGACAGCATCTTCAACAAATGGTGCTGGTCAAACTGGATGGCTGCATGAAGAATCTATATAAATCCATATTCATCACCCTGCATAAAACTCAACTCAAAAATGGATCAAAGTCATGAACATAAAGCTATATATGCTAAACCTGACAAAAGAGAAAGTGAGGAATATCCCTGAACTCATTGGCACTAGAAAACAGTTTCTGAACAGAATGCCATTAGCACAGGCACTAAAATCAACAATTAATAACAGGGACCTCATGAAACTGAAAAGCTTCTGTATAGCAAAGGATATCATCATTAAGATAAAGCAGCAGGCTACAGAATGGGAAAAGATTTTTACCAGCTCCACATTCAATAGAGGGCTAATATCCATAATATGTAAAAGAACTATAAAAAATTAGAATATCAAGAAAACAAATAATCCAATTTAAAAATGAAGTAAAGATCTAAACAGAATTCTCAAAAGAGGAAGTTCAAATGGCTGCAAAACACTAAAAGAAATGTTCAACATCTTTAGACACCAGGGAAATGCAAATCAGAAATACTTTGAGATTTCATCTTACAACCATCAAAATAGCTAAGGTCAATAAAACAAATGACAGCCCATGCTGGGGAGGATGTAGATAGAGTAAGAGGAAAGTATGCCCATTGCTTGAATAAGGTCTGTACGGCTATGCACCAGACGGGATGCTAGAACTGAAAGAGAAGTGACCTCATAATTCCATTCCTAATCCAGAAGCTATCTCCAATTGATAACCACTTACAAATGAAAATTTAGTTTTCTACAAAGGAATCTCATTGGGGAAACAAACTACTCTTTAGTGTAGGCTTCATGCCCAGCAGTAGATGGTCAACACAAAATGAACTCAATACTATCTTTGGAGGTTCCTTGTCTTACACTGTCATGTCATGGCTTTTTTAAGTCTTATTTTGCACGCACACACACACACACATTCTCTCTCTCTGTGTCTCTCTCTCTGTGTCTCTCTGTGTCTCTCTGTCTCTCTGTCTGTCTCTCTCTCTCTCTCTCTCTCTCTCTCTCTCTCTCCTATTACTCTACAAGTCCTATGAGTATATATTATGGCTTCTAGTTAAGTGTATTTATGGGATACCTAACGGTGTAAAAGCGGAGTCTCTGCATCTGTCTGTTTCTTGTGCCCTTTCTTAGGCTCTTTTCCTTGTTTTGTTGTTATTGCTGTTTGTTTGTTCCCTCCTCTTACAATGTTTTGGTTTTTGTTCTATCTTATTAGATTTTATTTTATGTTATTTTATTATTATCAGTTAGAAGCCTGTTTTTTTTTCTAAGGAGAGGCAAAAAGGGAGTAGATCCAGATGTGAGGGGAGGTAGGTAAGGACTGGAAGGAGTAGGAGGAGGGGAAATTGTAATCATGATATACTATCTGGAAAAAAATCTGTTTTCAATAAGAGGGGAGGAAAAGAAATAAGAAAACCAGTCAATACACCACCCGGTCTGTCCTCTTCACCCCTGCCAGTATTCCATGTCTCAGAAAAGCAGATCCCAAGCCTTCTCACTCTGGCTAGGAGATGGAGTTTCGGGCATCTCAACTCAGAGTAGAAATGTCTTCACCCATAATCACTTCCTCTGGGTTGCTGAATCTAAAGACACCTGAAGGGCCAGACCTTTAGTGGTATTAGTCTGACCCTTATTTTAGAGAAAGAAAACAATATGCAGTGAGGCAGAGGGAGGGAAATGTGAACACAGGACAGCAGTATGGGGTCTTGAACTTCCTGAGACATGGGTAATTTACTAAAGGCAGAAGTCTGATCCTTGTTTTTTCTCTTCCTTTCAATGTAAAACTCTCCTCAGCATGGGCTTTGTGTAGCTCTGTCTGTTAAGTGGAAGTTCTAGAAAGTTTCTGATAAGCTCCCAGGGCCAACCTAGCTGGGAATACAGCCCAGGCAGAGAGTCAAAGCTGACCTTTTCTTGGAGCATGATTCCAGTGACCAGCCCTGGGTCCATAGGCTTAAAAGAGCACATGCCTTCCAGAATGGTCCCCCAGTATGGGGGACAGGAAGCTGAGGTTGTTTGCACTCCAATGAGCTTTTCCAGGTCAAAACCAGCACCAGGCACCTGTAAGTCCTAAAGTGTGAACCAGCCCTGATAGCCAAGGCCTTCTCTCATCTAACCCTGCCCATCACTATCATCTAGGCCAACTTCTCCCTCTTCCAAGGTCACCCTGCTAGATGCTCAGTTAGGTTATCAAAAACTCATGTGTTGTAGCCCCTAGTCCTTGAGCATGGGACTGGATTTGGACATGTGTTAAAACCATAACTCTATGAGGCTGTCAGGAGTGGGTCCTCCTTCAGTCTAACTGATGTCACATGTGACAAAGAAATTGAAGACACAAAGACACAGCAAGGGTGTGCACACACATACAAACACATATAAACACACACACACACACACACACACACACACACACACACACACGGCACGGTAAGAATCAACCATCAAAAAAAAAAAAAAGAATCATCCATCAATCTGGAATCCAAGGGAAGAGTCCTCAGAAGAAATTCAACCTACTACACCTTGATCTTGGACTCCTAACTTACAGAGTTACTGGGAAATTAGTTTCTATTCATTCTGGGGCATTTTGTTATAGCATCCCAAACAACCTAATACAATTACTGCCTAAAAATTATACATTTTTATACCCAACCTTAGTATAAGCTAAATTCCCTCAGAGAGCTATTCCACCCTCCTCCTTAGACCCAATGACTAACTACACTTCAGGACATCCTTACTAACTGCTCAGTGACAAACCCTTGAAATGCCATATGTTAGAGAGTTGATCTGATTACCCTTTATCCATGAGTATATATATATTTCAGGCCTAGCAAATGCCTGAAAATACAAATACTACTGAAATCTGTGCTTTTCATATATGAACAATTAAATAAAATCTAAATTATAGGTCAAAAAATAAATAAATGGAAATACAGATAAAAATCAGAATGAGACATCATTATACACCCACAGTTGGCAGACATGTAAAAGCTGGATACTATCAGGCACTGAAGGGGTTGGTGTTCAGTGGGAATGCACATATAGTATCCATCGGAGAGAAAAATAAAAGCATCTAGAAGTGTGAAAAAATAAATAGCATTGCACAAATTAGTAATTCACATGCTACCAAATGTCTACCAATGTGGAGCAGAGATACACATACCTATGGTTGAAGCTCAAGAAATTAATAAATAAAAAGTAGGAACAAAGGAAACACTGGAAGCAATTCAAGTTTTCCTTGTCCAGACAATAAATAAATAAACTATGAACTATGTATACAATAAAAGACTATATAGGAGTAAGAATAAATGAACTCCATCTGTACAAACCAACCTGCATCAAGCCCCCCATATTAAAGTAAGACAATATGAGCAAGTTTTGAATGTATGTAGAATATATTTTCCCTGTGTAAGATTAGTGGTAACAGATTGTTAGCTACAGTTTCCTGGAGTAAAACCACAAAGAAATCCAAGAGTTAATAAATGTAAAATTCACTTGAATGAATACCTGAGCAAAACAAATAATGGATAGGATTGTGAAAATATGGTGATTATTAAAATATTTTTATTAAATACACATATGTTATAAATTTCATTTCAACTATTGTGAATCTAACAAAACCAACTTTATAACACATTTCATTGTTCTTAGCAGGTCTTTTGTTAGGCATTAGCTGTGGGTCAACCTTATACCAATATCTTATTTTTTATTCCATTCTTTTATTCCTCATAATAATCCTTAAAAGTATGAATATTCTTCAAAATGAGTATTATTGTTCCAATAATAGAAAACTAGAACAAATAGACTGAGTGACTTTCCCAAAATTGTACAGCAGATGCCAATGAATATCACAATGTGATATGCCAATCTGCCTATAGCAATACCAGCAGAGCAAATGCCTGACTTTGTTACTTATTACTTGGGTAAGTATGGAAAAATATAAAATCTTCCTTTGTGAATTAGTTTTATTCAGTATTTATACTTTTAACAAGTATTACATATCCATTCCATTCTGAGAAACTCACAATTTTGTCACTGTCATACAAACAAATATTGGCTGCATGAAGACAGAGTTGTTAAAAACTGTGAAAACATTAGGCAAAAATCAAAATGCATACTCAAGAGTTGATACTGTCATTGAGAGTCAGGTGACTTACACAAGAAAAAGCGTATTGATGTCGGTGCTTGTGGAAAGGTGAGTATTAGTCCTCACAGTAGCTAATAAGGAGAGAAGTTGATTCATGATTCCCATATAGTGCTTACAGTGCCTAGAGAAAGGAGCTGCTATGAGCTCAAGCATCAGGTAGCAATACTGTAATATTCTCAACCAGAAATATTTATTCTTTAATAATATTTGGAAGAAAATAAAATTGTCTTTTGAATTTCCATCCTATTAAGAATTACAAGATTACAAGGAATTTCAACAAAAATGGGAAATATTGAGTCTCTGAGGTAGTAAATGCACTCACTGCTAAGCCTGAAGTCACAAGTTCAATCTTTAAGACCCAAATGATAGAAGAGAATGAACTCCTGTCTACATACACACACACACATACACAACACACACACACACACACACACACACAAAATGAGAATGTCTCCTGCTGTGAAATAAAATCCTTTTATACACTGTGAAGATTTATTGCTAAGATTGGTTTAATAAAGGAGCTGACTGGTCAATAGCTGAACATGATAAAGTTAGGTGGGAAAGCCAATTTGCGAATGCTGGGAAAGAGAAGGGCACAGTCAGGAGTCACCAGCCAGACCAAAGAGGGAGCAGGAGATAAACATACAATGCTAATAAAGGTCCTTCCATGTGGCAGAGCATAAATAAGGAATATGGGTTAACTTAAAATGTACGAGCTAGTTAGCAATAAGCCTGAGCTACTGACTAAGCATTTGTAATTAATATTAAGCCTCTGAGTGATTATTTGGCTGCAGGACAGAAAATCTCCACCTACAGTCCCCTATTACATCAGGCATTTGAACACTTGGTCCCCATTTTGATGACACTGTTTGGGAGACTCAGGAGATGTGACCTTTGGAGGAAGTATGTCACTGGAGATGAGCTTTGAGAGTTTAAAGACCCTTGCCATTTCAAGTTTGCTCTCTGTGTGTCATGCTTGCAGTTCATGATGTGAGCCCTCCCTCAGCTTTCTACTCCTGCTGCCTGCTGCCTTTAACCCATCCTCATGGACTCTAACTCTCTGAAACCACAAGCCCAAGAAATCTCTTCCTTCTATAAGTTGCCCTGGTCATGGTGTTTTATCACAGTGATAGAAAAGTAACTAATAGAATATGCATACAAACAATAAATAAATAAAATGTAATAAAATTTTTTATTTAAAATTTTGATATTTAACATTAATGACATCCAAGGCTGAAATATATAACAGACATCGCAGAGGTCCCACAGCTAGGTATGAGTGAGCCTCTGTGCTTTCTCTGCCTTATGATTCATATAACTTCTCTGTATTTGTTATGAAAGCACAGTTACTTTACACAGACTTTCTTGTTCATCTGCAATGGTCAAAACACTAGCGAACATGATGGATTTCGATACATGCTGCACATGTTAGCTCTCCTCTCCTACTCTAGGCTCCTGACAGTGAACAATAACTACATATCCAAAAACCATGACCAGTTTGGGGTTTTAGCTTCTTTCTATCACATGCTATAGGCAGAAGTTGCCTGTCCCAACTAACTGCTCCTAAATAACTGGCAGCTGCTTCCCAAATAACTGACTTGGAGACTTAATATAAATTATAAATGATTGGCTGATAGCTCAGGCTTGTTACTGACTAGCTCATACAACTCAAACCATTTCTATTAATCTATGTGCTGCCCTGAGGCTCGTGGCTTTTACTTCTATCCCATTTTATGTGTCCCACTTGTTCTTCAGCTGACTGGATACTCCTTTATCCCAGCATTCTCTTTGTCTCAGGCTGTCTCATCCAATCTCTTCCTGCCCAGCTATCAGCCAGTCAGCTTTTTATTAACAATGAGAGCTAATAACATATTTACAGTGTACAAAGATTGTTCCACAGCAACATGCTTTTTATGCCATAGTGTACACGTAGAAAATGTTCTAAACAGCAATAGTTGCATATATCTGTGTAATCAAGAATCCACGGTTTGGCTAGGGTGGTTGGTATTGTGAGGCTTCCTGACTTGTAAGAAGTGATTATAGGGCTGGGCGATGGTGGTACATGTCTTTAATCCCAGCACTTGGGAGGCAGAGGCAGGTGGTTCTCCGTGAGTTCAAGGCCAGCTTGGTCTACAGAGCGAGATCCAGGAAAGGCTTCAAAGCTACACAAAGAAACCCTGTCTCAAAAAACAAAAACAAAAAAAAAAAACTGATTATAGATAGCACCACGTTGCTGTTATTATTGCTACAACAACATCCTTTGAGAAGTCAAAGATGTGTGTAAGCCTCTGTCCTATGCACAAAGGACATGATCTCAAGTAAAAAACAAATGAGATGCAGATATGTGCACAAGTGCATCATCCTTCCTCCAACACCCAAAAGTGGCCTCATCTTACCACTCTCTTCAGGACTACTCCTTTCTTCCCATAATTATGCCCTGCTCTAGATACCTAGGATACAAACAACACATAGGACCAGAGTTATTTTTTAACATCTTTGCCTCCTGTGCTTTGAAATCTAGTCCAGGAAGGGTCCCCATTTTCCTGATTCATCTGTCTGTCCAGTAACAAGGATGATATATGGTAATACCATGTGCTGGGTAAAATGCTTTCCATGTGCCAAACTTTACACAAAACATGCATGTTGATGTTTACTGCTTTATTGCTTCAAGAATGTGCAAAAGTCATCTTCATATTTGTAAGCAAGTTATGATTTAATTTAAAGATGAAATATGCCTGAAAATCCAACTGATTGCCACCACAAGTTATTCAGTTGTGAAAAAAAAATGTTTAATTTTAAAAATAGCATCTTTTAAGTATATTAGGCATAGCTATTTTGTGTGAAACTTCGTGGCAGTAGTCATTAATCATTGCTTGATCTAAAAGCAGGACTTGCAACCCAAGCTGACCCAGAAGGACTCTGCATTCAGAGTCACAGGGTCAATCACCATACCACACAGGACTCACTTCTTTATCATATTATAAGAGGATGGAAGGTTCTAGAAGGAATGTTTCCAAGAGCAACATAAAAAAATGAATTGATAAAGTATGTAATGCGTTTGAAAATATTGAGATGCCATCAGCATTTCTGTCAGGTAGGGTGGAAATGAATTACTGAAAGGATTACACAAAAGGAAGCTAACAGTGACAACAGAGAATTATCAACTCTCAGACAAAGCAAAACCTATTTTAAAAATGTAGCCATAGAGCATTGGTTACTCAGCTTGCACAGTGAAATATAAAAATGAAGCAATAATTTAGACAAAATTTGTTCTTTAACCAAATTAGAAAAAACAGAGATGTTGGCTTTGTGGATGTAAGTAATATAGTCAGTTTGCAAACAAACTAGAAAACAAAAACTTACCTTGGATAATCAGTTAATGTTGTACAGTCAACAGAAAATAAAGTAATAGTCATAAATGTATGCTGTTTAGGAACAGGGATATAAATACTACTAAAATAAGCAGTGAAAAAATTAAAATGCATAGGCCTTAGGCCACAAATAAAAACTATAGAGAAATGGAAGGAAACACCTTGTCTTGTTGAGCGGTATCCAGTCCTCACTGCACCATGCAGTACTATGTACAGATATTACAGAGACAAAAACAAAGGGTTAAAGAGGACAAACTAGAAGAATGGGTTTCAACTGATGAGCACTGTTTGTAGTTCAGCATGATATGACACCCTAGGTAGGCAAAGCGAAATGCACAAAGGAACATCTGGGTTCCCCAACAACTGGGGTGCTACCAATATTTAGTGGCAGAGGCAATAAAGAGACCTGCCAAAATGAGGCAGGTACCACACACATGAGCATAGCCGGGTATGGTGCCAACAGCACCTCCATAGGGGAACACCTCTCTAGATAGGAAAATACAAATGAAAGAATAAAACAATCTATGGCATTCGAGAACATAAGAGAGGAAATTTCCAGAGAAAATGAAACATTCTATGAAACAATGGTAGTGGAAAAAACTATAATTTTGATAAATAGATCGGTTTTAACAAAGGTAAGCATTAAGAGAAAATGTAACAAATACCAACAAAAATAAAGCAGGTTAAGCAACATTAAGGATATCTAACAACAAATGCAAAGGCCGTTACAATTGATATATAGTGATATTTCATATGAATAAGCTATAGTCCCTCAAAACAACTCAGGAGGCAAGAACTTTTATGAATCTAACAATAGAGAACTGAAACACAGTGATATTTTGAAAATTCTACTGGCACACATGAGGGTCTCACAAAAACTGACAGAGACTTGATTATGTTATTCTCTGTTGTATATAGGTGTGTACATGCATGTGTGCGTCTGTGCATGTGTGTGTGCAAGTACACGCATGCACTCGTGAATGTGGGGGAGTACTCACATGCAATTTATACACATGAAATTAAACTGTTATGCAACAAAAACGTTTTCAAATAAGAGTCACATATCATGACAAGTAAACAAAACTGAATAAAGGAAATGGAGAAGGAAAACAAACAAAAAATAGTAAGCCTGCAAAGCTCCTTCTTCAATATATCCACTCAGAATACTCTTTAAGGTTCTAACTAAATCCTACATTAAATAGGAAATTAAGACAAAATGCTTTTTTGGCAAATGTATACTGAAACTGTTTTAAGGAAAGGCAAAAACTTGAAAACTAACCACTATGGAGAGATATATGCTTTAAAATGTACTTTCTGGCCAGGCATGGTGACTCATCCCTGTAATCTCAGTACTTGGGAGGCAAAGACAGGAGGTTTTCAAGGATTTCTGGCCAACTTGGGCTATACCACTGAGTACAAATTTCAGCCAGGACTACAGAGAAAGACTTTGTCTCCAAATTAAATAAAGAAGGTCTGTGGAGATGACAAATAGGTAAGAGCTCTTGCTACACAAGCATCAGGCCATGAGCTCAGATCCCTAGATCCATGCAAAAAGTGGGCTTGCCAGCCAGTCTAGATGAAACACGCTCCAGGTTTAGAGAGAGACCTTGTCTCAAGGAAATAAGGTGGAGACTGACAGAGCAGGATACTCAACATCGTCCACTGGCCAACTCATCATGAACACACAGGCATACGTACTTCCACACATGCATGTGGAAGTATATATACTACGTACACATAAACTACATACATACTGTACATGCACATGAAAATAAATAAGTCAAATAGACTTTTCTCCAATTGGAGAGTTCACTATGCAGACTTTTAGAAGTCTCTATTTTGAATGAGAAGGTTTGTCCATGTCTCACACTGTTACTGAGAGATAGCAACATGCCAGGACACCATACTACGATTGTGCAATCAACCCAGTGTGTCAAGAAACTGCATAACCAGGACTTGTCCTAGACAAGTGGTACCCTCAAGGTGTATTTGCTAAGAAATGAAGTTCTTCAGTTTTCCCCAGACCTGACTCTGGCCTGTGCACAGAAATCAATTCGCTCCTGAAATACTCAAGCTCAGTCATTGATGTTTCATGCCATTGTAAAACTTAATGGATGGGGAGGGGTACAGTTCAGTTTTGTCCCTAAGCTTATAGCTCTGAGGTACAGGTGGCCACCTATAAAACAAGACCATTCTACAGCCTTACTTCATGAGATACAATGTCCCAAACTCTTCTCAAGTATTTTGCAAGCAAAGATTGAATAAGATAACTATTCATGTAAAATCTGTCATTCCCCTTCTCTGTGCCCAAGACACACACATGTAGTGGGTAGCCACTCCAGCTTTGGTCTGGAAGTTCCAATACCCAATGAGGCTTCCGTACTATTACGCCTACAAGGCGGGGCCAAGGGAGGGCCTGAAGACCTGAGATTGGGATGCGCGGCGCTCTCTTGTTTCCTGGACCTGGACGCGAGAGGGAGACCGAGGAAAGTTCTCCAGAGAACACCGCCGGACTGCGCTGCGTCTCTTCCAGAACCCATCATCTACCTATCCCTTCATTTGTGAGTTACGCCTTTAAATAAATCTCCTTTTAACTACGTGGAGTGGCCTTAGTAATTTCAGCAATACACACACACACACACACACACACACACACACACACACACACACACATACACACACACAAGCACAGATATACACACATCTGTAACTGAAGTCTATTTACAATGTTGTCTCTTTTTAAAAAATTAAAAACTATCACTAAAATTGATGAAATTAAGATGGGTATTTATTGAGTTCAGAGATTCATGAGTAATTTGTAGGCTACCAAATTAAAGGAAGTATAACTCATTTGGTTTAATGTACTTTCTTCCTCTCTTGTCTTAACCCTTCATTGTTCTACTTAAAGTACCTGCATGATACTTTTAAATAGATAACTCTTTTATTGAACTGAGATAAGTAAAAAAAAAAAGAAGAAGAGGAGGAATGATACTAAGAATTACTAAATATTTAGTTGAGAAACATGGATGTAAGTAATCCCCTTCCCATGGAGCAGATGACCAAATGCAAAGTCAACAGCACCAACGTGAAAACATTGTTTGTGATGCTAGACCCAGTTGCAAACACTCGAAAAGAGGGCTCCCAATTCCTGGACTGATTACAAGCATGTCAAAACTGGAGATTGCTAATGATGTTTGGGAGACAGTTCTCTTGAAGGAAAACTTGATGTGGTCATGTCAGCATGGCATGAACCCAGTATCCAGAAGAAGTCAGGAAGATAATTTCAAACCCTCTACCTAAGAAAGCAGCATTTATACACTCAAATAGTATTCTTTCAAAATGTGTGTGTTGAAATCCTAAGCCTCCATAGCTTAAAATATGCCTTTATGTAAAGTTAAGGCTCAAAAGGAGTTAATTAGTTTAAAAAGGTAGTCGGAGTGGGAAAAGGGTGTGTGAGGACAGTGTGGAGGGGACAATCAGCCAGCCAAGCAGTAAGCCTCAGGAAAAGCAAACCTGCCAACACCACCTTCATCTTGGACTTTTAGCCCCTAGAAGAACAAGGAAACAAATGGCTGTGACTGATGGCTCCCTGTCTATGGAATTTTGCTACGGGAGCAATCACAAGTCAATCCAGAGTTCAAATGTACCACCTGGAACTGTGCTGTGCATTCTCCAGTTTAAGGGAAGTGACAGGTGGGAGCCTGGACTTGTGACAAGTGAATCCAGAACAAAGAAAAGAAAAGGAGGTAAAGGCAAAGATAAGGGCTGGAAGAGGAAGTGGAGGGAAGTTGCAGCTGAGTCAGAACCCCTGTAGGCACAGAACCTGGATATGGAGTGGTTGTGTGTTCATTTCACATCTCAGAATGGGCTGAGGTAATGAAGCAGGAATCATGATGTCACAGCACCTGTCCCAAGATGGCAAATAGATTTTATATTTGTTTTTTGGATCCAATGTAACAAATCATGACCAAGTTGATTCTTTAAAACAACTGAAATTTATATTCCCACTGTTCTCACAACGAGAAGTCTGAGATAGAGGTGGTGGCAGAGTTGGCCTCTTCTGCAATCATGAAGGATCTATCCACATCACTTCCCTAACTTTTATATGCTGCTTACAGCTCTTATCTTCCCTTCTGATCATGCCAATCTCTCCATGGGTTGTCACCTGCCCTTCCCCTCTGGGGGTTTCTTTGTTGTCTCAATTTTTTAAGATTTTTTTGTAGGTGCTATTGAGCTGCTTCTCTTGAGACAAGATCATTGCAGATTTAGGCTTGACATAGAAATCGTATTTGGAAGTCCTTATAAAAGACCGAGCATGATCATGGTGGTGATTCTGCATTCCTCAGGTTGGAATCAAGATTAACAATCACAGCAGCTAATTCAATAATTCAGATGAGTAATAAATTCTTAGGAAGATAAGGAGTGAGAGGAAATGTTTCAAACTTGATTCTAGACTTAAACTTCTGGTCCCCACATCTGTACTTGTGTTGTTGGTTTGCTGATGGCTGAAGGTCTTAACTCCAAAGACTTCTGTGGCTCCTTCATCATCTTCATTAGTGCTGTATAATATATACAGCTCTTTGTCTTAACTGATTCTGTTTGTGCTGATTGCCCATAATTATTCTTTTAAGTTTCAATTAAGTCTCTGTGTTCAGTCATTTATGTATGGGATCATATTATGTAGTTAGAGACTTTTCTCTATGTCTTTGTGAAGAAC
The DNA here is from genome assembly GCA_902168325.1 of Peromyscus nudipes. Classification (NCBI taxonomy): domain Eukaryota; kingdom Metazoa; phylum Chordata; class Mammalia; order Rodentia; family Cricetidae; genus Peromyscus; species Peromyscus nudipes. Next base: position 60,893 of record CABHPH010150606.1, read on the forward strand.
CCACCACTCTTCCTTCCATCCATTAAGACGCTGTGTTCCCCTGTGCTGGCTTCAGCTTCTGATTGTTGCTATACTAATGATAGATACAGTTGGAAGGATGGAAGAGTGGCGTGGGGAAAACACCAAGATAATGGTAGCATATATCACTTATTGATACTCATAATAGGCATGCACTTTTGCAAGCAATTTGCATGCTTTATAACTAATAATGATTCCATTCACCTTTTTAAATATGAGGAATCAAGTGTTTCCTTGAGTTCAAGGACTTGAAAACATTCATGGAGCTAGCAGAAACTTCTAAGCCATCTATGACTGAGCAAAGCCCTCTCTGTGTCTTTTCAGTTAATATTTTCTGTATATTAAGTCTATGGATTACTACCTCTATAACCCTAGGAAATTCATTCAATCTCCTTTATCTCAGTTTCCTCATCTACAAAATGAGAATGTCCATCATGCCTGCTCTTCCTAATTGGCAGAGTGAATTTACTAGATGTATGACTGAAGTCAATAAATTAACCTGAAGGGAGGCAGTATATAATTGTCATATGTGTTTGTGAACTGTTGTGTGCCTGCCACTGCAGCTGTACATTCTTGTGGCCTGCCTCTCTTAAGGACAGACTCAGAACAGCTGTCTAGTCCTTTATGGAGCATCCTTTCACTAAGCTACAAGAGTCATGCATAGCATTCCTGGATGCCTGGGTGACCAACCAGACCTGTTAGATGTGCCCATCACTGTAGATGAATTTCTATTTGGTCTTAATAAATAAAAAACTCAGAGCCAGAAATTTGGGTTAAAGCCTTAGAGAGATCAGGAAAATAGGGAAAGCCACCAGCCAACTTCACCTCACCAACTCTGTAGCTTCCAAAGAGAGTTTCTTCTTGTATACTCATCTTTTTTTTTCTTTTTCTTATTAAGAGATTTTCTAATTGTCTTACATATCAGCCACGGATTCCCCTGTCCTCCCTCCTCCCACCCCCCAAACCTTCCCCTCCAACCCACCCCCCATTCCCACCTCCTCCAAGGCAAGATCTCCCCTGGGGAGTCAGCAGAGCCTGGTACATTCAGTTGAAGCAGGTCCAAGCCCCTCCTTCCTGCACAGAAGCTGAGCAAAGTATCTCAGCATAGGCACTAGGTTCCAAAAAGCTGGCTCATGCACCAAAGACAGGTCCCCATCCCACTGCCTGGGGGCCTCCTAAACAGTTCAAGCTAAACAACTGTCTCACTTATCCAGAGGGCCTAGTCCAATTCCATGGGGGCTCCTCAGCTATTGGTTCACAGTTCATATGTCTCCACTAGTTTGGCTAGTTGTCTTTGTACTTTTGCCAATCACAGTCTCGATATCTCTTGCTCATATAATCCCTCCTCTCTCGTCAGTTGGACTCCTGGAGCTCTGCCTGGGACCTAGCAATGGATTTCTGCATCTGCTGCCATCAGTCACTGGATGAAAGTTCTATCATGACAGTTAGGGTGTTTGGCCATCTGATCACCAGAGTAGGTCAGCTCAGGCACCTTCTCAACCATTACCAGTAGTCTATAGTGGAGTCATCTTTGTGGATTTCTGGGGACCTCTCTAGCACTCTGCTTCTTCCAATTCCCATAGAGTCTTCATTTATCATGGTATCTCTTTCCTTGCAGAATTCTTCCAGAACCTCAAAGAAGAGTTAATACCAATACTCCTTAAATTGTTCCACACAATAGAAACAGAAGAAACGTTACCAAACTCATTCTATGAGGCTACAGTTTCTCTGATACCCAAGCCAAAGATGAAACAAAGAAAGAGAATTACAGACCAATCTTCCTCATGAACACTGATGCAAAAATATTCAATAAAATATTGGAAAACAGACTCCAAGAACACATCAAACAATTATCCACAAAGTGGCCACAAAGCAAATCTCAACAGATACAAAACAATTGGAATAACCTCCTGCATTCTATCAGACTACCATGGTTTAAAGTTAGATTTCAACAACAACAAAAACTACAGAAAACCTACAATCTCATGGAAACTGAATAATGCTCAACTGAATCACCAATGGGTTAAGGAAGAAATAAAGAAAGAAATTAAAGACTTCCTAGAGATCAACGAAAATGAAGACACCACATACCCAAACTTATGGGATACTATGAAAGCAGTGCTAAGAGGGAAATTCATAGCACTAAATGCCCACATAAAGAAGTTGGAGAAATCTCACACTCGTGACTTAACAGCACACCTGAAAGCTCTAGAACAAGAAGAAGCAATGTCTTCCAGGAAGAAAAGATGCCAGGAAATTATCAAAGTGAGAGCTGAAATCAATAAAATAGAAACAAAGAGAACAATACAAAAAAATTAACGAAACAAAGAGTTGGTTCTTTGAGAAAATCAACAAGATAGACAAGCCCTTATCCAAATTAACCAAAAGACAGAGAGAGCACATCCAAATCAACAAAATCATAAATGAAAAGGGGGACATAACAACAGACATTGAGGAAATCCAGAGAATCATCAGGTCATACTTCAAAAACCTCTACTCCACAAAACTGGAAAATCTAAAAGAAATGAATAATTTTCTGGATAGGTACCACAT
>CABHPH010150607.1:0-33712 GCA_902168325.1 Peromyscus nudipes
AGGACAGGCTCCAAAGCTACACAGAGAAACCCTGTCTCGAAAAAAAACAAAAAAAGAGGCTGGCTTGGAAATGATGCAGTCTGGCTGGACCACTGTACCAATAGCAGTCTAAAAAATAGGGTTGAGAGGTGGCTCAGTGGTAAAGGTACTTGCCCCTGGGGACTGGAGTTTGATCCCCGGAACCCATGAAAGGTGGAAGGAAAGAATCAATTACCCAGTTGTACACACACACACACACATACACACACACACACACACACACACACACACAGAGAGCAGGGGGAGGGGGAGAGGGAGACTGATAAATAAAAATAACTGGAAGAAAAACATGCCCCAAATTTTATAAACAATTGTAGCTGCTGGATAAAAAGATGGAGTGATTTTTCCCTCCCTGCATGGTTTTTGAAATTTTTTTGCAACGGATATCTTTGTCTTGGATAATTCAAAAACAAAACCAAAAAGCTTAAAGATAAATCCCCATGGTATTTAGGAAAATTAGATACATAGACATGTTACCCCAGCGATTCCAAATCTAGAAATAACTTACACCCCCCCTCCCCGCACGTCCCGCATTAGCAGCTGTATGAGTGCCCAAGCATTATTATTCGTATTAACAAAAGACTATAAATAGTGTGTGACTCTTAGCGATGATGTAAACAAATCAAGCATCCGTCCGTAATAATACGGAGTGTGGGTTGGTGGTTGCTGAAGAACAGAACTGTGAGAAAAAATTACAGTGAGGAACGCTATGGGAAAAAGCAATATGATGGCTTCATTTGTGCTTAAGAAAGAAAAAACGGAGACTCTAGGAGAACATGACATTGATACAGTCCGGAGAAGGGAGGGGTTCAACAAAGGCCACTTTATCTCTGGTGTCTGCATCTTTTATAACAAGGGGTTCTCTGGCCAACAGCATGGCTCAGTAGGTAAAGGCACTTGCTGCCAAGTTTGACAGCCTGAGTGCTATCCCTGGGAACCCACATGGTAGAAAGAGAACCAATTCCTACAAGTTATCCTTTGACTTCTGCACACATACACATGTATATTATTATTTAATTAAAAAGGTGCTCTGGTATCATTTGTATAATTTATAAATAATAGTGATATGGGGGTGGGAGAGAAAACACAGAAAAAGAGCTGGAAGACCACACAAGAGAATTCACTGGGGTTTCCACCAGGAAAAGGACAGTGGGGTTTGAAGCGATGGCTCATTTTCTCGTTGCCTTTGCGTCCCTTGATGCAGGCTTTTTTCTTACATAACGCCCATGTCTGCGCTGCCTTCATGATTCAAAGCCGCCGCCCGCTGCACAGGAAGTCCAGGCTCATCTCTGCCTTTCTCTGTTCTCTCTTGCTCCGCCACACTCTGTCTCTGTTCTCTTACATAAGAACCCTGCTCACATGCACAGCGCAGGAGCTCAAAGCCCCAGATAACACCAGCCCCGCATCTCCTTTCACAGAAGATGAAAGCTAGCTGCTGGCAGCTGTGCTGGGAAAGAGGACCAACGACCTGGATCCCAGGCCCCTCCCGCCTTCAGGTGTCTCCCCCCCCTCCCCCCAGATAACCTGTTGGGGAGCTGGGAGCTCTGGCCTGCAAGGTCCCAGCCTGAAGGATGCCAGCCAGGCAGCAAATTAATGATATCAGTGTAGCATCAAATGAGGGGACAATAAAGGCTGTCACTTGCCATTTGCCTCTGGGGCTTGGCTTCAGCTAGCTCCCAACCCAGACAATGGCTGTTCACAGACTCTCTGGCCAGCCAGGTTTTCCAGAGAGAAAGTGACAGAAAACTGGGCCAAATTGGCCTCTGGTGGCTAACACTCTGGGATTCACCTCTAAGGACATGATCCCTTTGGGGAGGTGTCTCAGAAACCCTCCCAGGGCCCCAGGTCTCAGCGCTAGAAGGTCTGCTTGCTCCAAAAGCTCAACAGAAGGCAACCGGTTTACTGGGGTGGGCGTTGGCCTAGAGGCAAGAGACTGGGGTTCATCCTATATCTCGTTTTGTGATTTGGCAACTGTGGAGATCCTGGGAGCCTGAGAGTTGGGGACAGACAGGGGCCTCTGTGTCCAGGAAGAAAGGAGGGTATGCACCCCCCTCCCCCACCACGGTTGTCTTCGGATCCTAGATGTAGAAGCTGCAGTTTCTTCTTCCCTAGCAGCTGCTGCCTGTCTGTCTCCATGGCAACCAGGCCAAAAGACTAATTTGCCAGGGTCCCAGCTCTGGAGCTTACCTTGGAGCTGGGTTTTCAACTTGTCTTTCTAGAAGCCAGGCCACTGCCACTCCCTGGAGCCTCTGTCACCATTGTCCCTGCCACTGTGTGGGGACAGCAGGCTCACTGCCAGCCAGAAAGGCACTCCCTGCATCCCTCCTCAGGAAACACAAAGAAATTGGTACCCACAGTGATGATCTGTGTTTCTAAGACCACCAGCCTCTCCCTGGATCTGAGTGGAGATCTGTAAGCACGTATGGCTTAGGGAACAAGTCAAGTGCCAGGAGGTCACCCAATGTCCCCTTTCCATTCCCTCGGGCTTCTGTGCTCTTACTGGCCTAGGGCTGGATCCTGAAGTCTTGCTGTGGCCTGTCTGGTTTTAGGAAGTCAAGACTGAAATAAAAACAGGCCTATGTCACCTGTCCCAGATGTCACCGAACGTCAGGCAGGTGTCAGAGACTTACAGCTCTCTCCCTTGGGCGTGGTATAATGTGTCAGCTTCTTCTGGGGCCATTTTCAATCACACAGCTAGGTTTCCTGAGGAATGACTTTGGACTCTTAGTCTTCCTGCCTTAGCCTCCTGAGTGCTGAGATAATGAGCATGCGCCACCATGCCCAGCCCTCCCGGTCTTCTTTCTATACTTTACAGCTCCCTGGACACAGCAAGATTCTGTCGAAAAACAGACAGGTTTCCTATCTCTGTGTCATAATTATTGTTTAGGTCTGTTCCCTCCTCCCTTTGGATTCCTGAGAGCCTGTGGGTGTCCTTGGTCCCTGAGAAAATAACAGTGTCTGATACAGGGGCAGGATGCTCTCGGTGCTTTTCGAAAGATGCAGGAATGGGTGAATGGAAAGAGAAAGGGAGCCGGCTGACGGCTCCAGCTCCCATTTTGAATGAAGATGTTCAGAATCATGCTTTGAGGTTGTGTGATGCTTTCAACGTTTCCAAAATGCTTCTGACTCTGCAAGTTTCAATTGCTTCTCACCACACCCAAGAGGCACACAAAGAAAGGAAACCCGTGCCCTGTAGCTGACAAGCCCCCAGTGTGCGGAGAGGAGCTGAGGTGCCAGAAAGCCCTGACCTCCTGGCCTGGGTTCGTTCAACCTCCTTCACCAGCTTGAGCAACCCCTGTGAACCTCTGGCATGGAAAGCAGGAAATGAAGAATCCTGTGGCTTGGGATGGGTGTGGGGGATCATTTCTTCTTAGAATAAACCCAATCTAGGACTTCAGGGAAGGAACAGTCTAGAACCATGTCTAGAACCATGGATGCAAGGACTCAGAGCCTGCAGATTTCCACCTTCTTCTCACTTGATCTTTTCTTGGGGGATGAGGGGGAGAAGTGAGCTGGGGTCTGGTCATGTAGTCCAGACTGGCCTTGAACTCACAACTGTCCCCATCTTAGCCTCCCAGGTGCTGGGGTCACACACATGCCCCTACACCCGGCTGCCCATTTGATTATGTTGTTTACTTTCCCCGAGCCTCAGTTTCCTGAGGAGTGACAGGGGCCTGTTTCATGGAGCTATCACAGAAATGGTGGGGATCCAGGGTCAGAAAGGATGGATGCCCTGGGAAGTATCATATGCATGCCAGGGGATGGTAGGGTTCACACTGTGGGGAGGAAAAGGTTCAGGGTCTACCACTGATTGCCAGCTGAGGGAAGCCAGGGCAGAGTTCGCTTCAGCCTAAGCCAGCAAGGAGGTTTTTCCTGTGCTCATGAAAAAGACCCATCTGTTCCAGCTCCCAGATCCAGCAGCTCCTGGTCAACAGCCCCTCCCCACACATTCTTTGGCTACTTTTGTACATAGTCTCCCTCCGTGAGGTTGGTGGGTCATGTGATTTGAAGCATGAACTCTGGCGGTCTTAATTGCACCAGTAGGAAGTGAAGGTAAGGGTTGGCATTGCAGGGCCTGAGGGACAATGCCATTTCTCAAGACTCCAGAAAAGTCACCTTCATAAAACTAAATCCCGGCTACCGTGACATTTTGCACACCTCCCTGGAAGTGGCCTGTGATTGCTCTTATTATTTCCTCTTATGCTCCCATTATCTAAAGCCGTGAGTTCAGTCTCTAGTCTCACCCAATTAACTTCCCCAGCAGGCAGGAAGATGTATTCCCAAGCTGTGGACTCCACAGTCCCTTCCAGCCACCACCACTGCCAATGGGCAATGTGGGCCATGCCCTCTTACCTGCCTTAGCCACAAGCTAAGCTTCCAGTGTGAGGATCCTGTCTTACTCATGTAAGCTCTCTAGCAGCTGGCATGGGATTGGCATACTTGTAGGCATTTACTAAACATCGTGTGTTAGATGCTTTACTTTTAGACATGGTCTCATGTATCCCAGGCTAGCCTTGAACTTACTTTATAGCTGATAATGAGCTTGAACTTCTTTTTTTTTTTTTTGGTTTTTCAAGACAGGGTTTCTCTGTGTAGTTTTGATGCCTGTCCTGGATCTCACTCTGTAGACCAGGCTGGCCTCGAACTCACAGAGATCCTCCTAACTCTGCCTCCCGAGTGCTGAGATTAAAGGCATGTACCACCACCACCACCACCACCACCACCACCACCACCAGGCATGAGCTTGAACTTCTGATCCTTCCGTCTCTACCTCCTAAGAGCTGGGGTTACAGTGTGCACTACCATGCTGTCTATTCAGTGGTGGGAATGAAACCCAGGGTTTTGTGCATGCCAGGCCTCATTTACTCTTTTCGACAATTCCGCACAATAGTAACACTGGGGATTAAGCCCAGGCCCTGTGCACTGGAGCAAGAGCTCTACCAATGAGCTACACCCGAGTCCTGGAAAGAGGAAGTAGTACTCTTTCCATTTTACAGATGAGGGACCAGCTCAGAAAGACCAAGTAACAGGTCCAGGTTGGCATGGCCACTAGACACCAGATTCAGGGTTGACCAAAGGCTGAGTCAGGGCTGTCTGCTGTTTCCCGTAGCTGGCCATCTGCCTTTAGGGCCAGAACACAGCTCAGGCTGAGGCAGAGGGAGCCTGGAGTTCCATCCTGACTCTCTCAGACTCTTAGCTTTTCTGTCATCCCAGCTCCCCATGGTGCTCAACCAGAGTGGGGCTTTCATTCCTTTCTCTGATGTCTGCCTTGGCGCCAATGTCTGCAGTGGCGGTGGCGGGGACTTCTGCTCACAGGTGCTAACTGAGAAGGGAAAACTCATAATGATTAAAATAATGAGGCCCTTGAAAGACACCTCCGGCCCCAGCTGTCCTCAGGGGAGCCTGGCATCCTAATCTCAACTCAGCCTGATGACTCCCTCAGTGTGTGTGTGTGTGTGTGTGTGTGTGTCTGGGGGCGGGGGGAGCGGGGCATTTACTTATGAAGTGATGACATTGATGCTGACCCTGCTGGGGGGACATAAGGCTAGGACAAGAGACTGGAGATGAAAAAGCAAGAATTTCAGACTGACTATAAAGTATGACATCATTCCTTTCAGGAATCAAGTGTTCTCTCTGCTCCCACCAGGGGATTGAACCCAGGGCCTTGCACTAATCCACTAGGCCAAGAGTCTCTCTCTATGTGTGCATGTGTATGGAAGCCAGAAGACATCCTCAGGGGTCACTTGGGCACCTTATTTTTGAGACAGTCTCTCTCTGGTCTGGAACTTGCAAGTAGGCTAAGCTGACTGGCCAGTGAGCCCTGGGGAATCCATCTAGCACCTCTCCCCCAATACTAGGATCGTCAGCACACACCACCACACCTGGCATCTGGGCATCAAACTCAGGTACTCATGCTTGCTATGAAACCACCTTACCCACTGATCCATCCTCCCACCCCAAGAATCTCTCCCCCACCCCACCCCCTGTTCTGATTTTCTTTTTGTGCGTGTGTGTATGGGGGGGGGTAGACAGTCTCACCATGTAGCCTTGGCTGGCCTTGAACTCACAGGGGTCCACCTGTCTCTACCTCCCAAGTGCGGGATTAAAGGTGTGAGCCACCACGCCCAACCTAGGAGTCTCTTTTTCCTGTAGGAAACTGCCTTTGGAGAGCCTTGTCTTCCGGCTGGCCACGTTTACTCATTTTCCTCTTTCAAAGGGAGGGAGCCTGAAGTCTGGGGGGTGGGGATGTTGGAATTCACTGGTGAAACATTGAAGGCCCCCACCCCTCACCCAGGAAGGAAGGCAGTGAGAGAAAAAAGGGAAATGATGGTGGCAGCCTGAAAGGCAGCTTCAGCTGCCTGGCTCTGTGGGTGGGAGAATCTTCGCTTGGAAGAAAGACAGGTCAAGGGGAGATGAGGGGGGTCCGTTATCGCCTGTTCCTTTAGGTCCAGGCATGGGCTGCTGAAGCAGATGCTATCATCTAAGGATTCATGGGCTGAGCCAAGATAAAAATGGTACTTAGCAGAAGAGAGAAAAATGAATTCAATTCCCAGTCCAGTTATGAGTTAGATGCGGCCGTGGGCAGAATAGCAATGAGCTCTTTATTTTGAGCAAGTGGTAGAGAGATGAAAATAGACCGAGTGTTGAAGAAATCGGGCTTTCTGCAGCCGGTGGATTTAAGACCGCTCCTTTATTAGGCAGGGAGGAGAGAGAACTAGCGTCTTCAAAAATGAACCCCGGGACAACAGGGTAGCTTAGAGGTAAAGGGGCTTGCTGCCAAAGTTGACAGCCCAAGTTCGATCCCCGGCTCCCACATGATAGGGAGAGAGAACTGACTCCCTCAAGTTGTCCTCTGACCTACAAGTGCATGCCGTGGCACATGCATGCCCACACATATAAATCAATAAATATACTTAGAAAACTTAAAGCAAACCAAAACCTAATCTCCTCTGTCTGTATAGAGAAGAGATTTCCCAATCATTGCTAGAGAAGACTCAGTTTTCTTTCTTTCTTTCTTTCTTTCTTTTTTTCTTTCTTTCTTTCTTTCTTTCTTTCTTTCTTTCTTTCTTTTTTTTTTTTTTTGGGGGGGGGGTTGGTGGGTTTTTTTTGTTTTTTTCAAGACAGGGTTTCAAGCCCTGGAACTTGATTTGTAGACCAAGCTGGCCTCGAACTCACAGAGATCCAATTGCCTCTGCCTCTCCAGTGCTGGGATTAAAGATGTGAGCCATCACCGCCCGGCAACACTTAGTTTTCCTCTTGGGGCTGGTCTCTAGAAGGGCAGGTTCACTTCAGGCCCTCTCCTAAGCTTTTGGATCAAAGTAAGACTCTCTGGAAACAGGGGCACCTGAGAGCAGTTCCCATGTGGTTGTCTGGTACCAGGCACACGACATACATCATTGCATTGAGATTTTGTTACACCCTTTATTCTGTAACATTAAGGTTCAAGGTAAGAGTATTTGCTGTGGGATGGTCTTCTGTATGCTGTGAATATGTGTTGCTAGGATTGGTTAAGAAAGAAGCTGCTCTGAGCTGGGCAGTGGTGGCGCACGCCTTTAATCCCAGCACTCGGGAGGCAGAGCCAGGCAGATCTCTGTGAGTTCGAGGCCAGCCTGGTCTACAGAGTAAGATCCAGGACAGGCACCAAAACTACACAGAGAAACCCTGTCTTGAAAAAAAGAATGGCCTTTGCCAGGGAGTGGTGGCGCACGCCTTTGATCCCAGCACTGGGGAGGCAGGGACAGGTGGATCTCTGTGAGTTCAAGGCCAGTCTGGTCTACAGAGTGAGATCCAGGACAGGCACCAAAACTACACAGAGAAACCCTGTTTCGAAAAACCAAAAAAAAAAAAAAAAAAAAAAAAAGAGTTGCTGTGGTCCTGGTGTCTCTTCACAGTGATAGAATTAAAACTGGAATCGCTGGTGTGTGCCACTTTTGATAAAGAATAATCCAGGAACCTTTAGGGAGCCTACAGTTTCTATACTGTACAGGGATAAAAGGAAGAGGACCAGGCGCAGGGCACCCTGGGAAGAAAGGGTGTCTGCAGAAGGTGGCATCCAGACCTTAGAAGAGGAGATGGGGCAGAAGGCGCTCATTCACAAGGGAAGTGCGCAGAGCTAAGTGAAGAAGACAAGAGCAGGTGACTGGGGTCTGGGCCAGGTGGCGAGGCTCAGCGTCTGAGCAGAACCACTCCACAGTGTCGTGTGGCATGGGTTGTCTGCGTGTTCCAGTGCTTCCTCTTGCCTCTTCATCTAGAAAGATAAAAGGGTAAAGTAGGCTTGCCCACAGCACAAACACGGACTAGTCCAGGCAAGAGATTTACAAGTCCCTTGATGAGATGTTTCTTCCGCTTGCCCAGGCTTAGCCTCAGTGAGGGATTAGATGGGATCACACTCGGAAATGCCCTGCTCATGGCAAAGCACGGCATGGTGGGGGTGGAGTCGGGGGCATGGCACGCACTACCCACTATCAGGTAAAAATCTCTTTTTAAAACTCTGGTAAACACTATAAACTCTCTGGAAAATACACATCTGACCAGGTACTGTTTGGCAAGCAGTTCTGAGAGTGATAAGTCTTTTGGAACCTCCTGAACCAGGCAGGAGTTGGGTACCAGTGATAGGAGACAGACTAAAAAGCTTTACTGCTAAACATTCCCATGTCTGAAGGTGTGACGTGTTTATGGAGGAGGAGTTAGCGAACCGCAGAAGCCCAGGAATACTAACAGGCAAAATACAGGCTGCCCCCATTCAAACACTGCAGAGGGAGAGGTACCCTGACCTCCTGTAGGCTGCCCCCATCCAAACATTGCAGAGGGAGTGGTACTCTGATCCCCAAGCCCCTGTATCTGTCCCTGGCGGCGATGGCTTGGGACTACCATGGACATATTCAGTAGAGTCTTTGCCTGATGTCTTTCCCTTTTCTTTGTGTGTGTGCGTGTGTGTGTGTGTGTGTGTGTGTGTGTGTATGCATGTTTGTGTGTGTGCTGATACACCTATACACATGTTCATGTGTCTGTGGAGGCCAGAGGTCAACCTCAGGTGTTCCTCGGATGCCGTCTAACTTGTCTTTTGAGATGGGAATCTTTGCACTAGCCGGGAGCTTGCTAAGAAGGTTGGGCTAGCTGGCCAGGGTCCTGTCTCCATCAAACAAGGATTTGCCACCACACCCAGCTTTTTTATGGGGGAGGCAGAGGTGGAACTCAGGTCCCCAAGTTTGCATAGCAAGCATTTTATTCCCCAGCCCGATGTCTTTTTCTCTCTTTGCTGCATTGAGCATCAAACCCTCCCTCAGTCATTCATCTAGACGGGTGCTCTGACATTGTGCTACATCTCCAGTCCCTTTGGCCTGATAGCTTTATCTTAAAGTTAATGCTACTTAAACCCCCTTGTTCCATATCACCGAACAATCGTCCTACAGCCCCACCAGTGAAGGGCAGAGGGAGCGGATGCTCTGACTGGGCAGGGGTTCCTTCTGGTCCCACTTAACAACCCACTTATATTTTTCATTGAAAATTAATAAATTAATATTCTGGTTTTATAGGACAATCTGGGAGTGTGGCTAAACCCTCTTCTTCTTAGGTGCACAGATTTATTTTTTTATTTTTTTATGCCTTCAAGCCTTCTTGGGCGGTAGCCAGTAAATTCCAATATGCTGAGATTGAGACTCGTTTCTTATTGATTTCCTTTACAATCTCTCTCCTGGGAATCTTCTGGAAGAGAATAATTAGAATTTGTAGTATCCATATGTATATATGAATATACCTAGTATAGTGGGGTTTGGGGAGTAGGGGGTACAGTCCTGGAAATTTAACCTGGAGGCCTTGCACATACTAAGCAGAACACTTTGTCTCTGAACATGTCCCCAGCCATCCTGCTAAGTGGCTCAGGCTGGCCTTGAACTTGGAAACCTTCTGCCTCAGGCTCCCAAGTGGCTGAGATGCTTCAGGCCTGTGCCACTGAGCCCAGCTTCACTACAGTATTTTATTTTAATATACTTTGTGTGTGTGTGTGTATGTGTGTGCCTGCTTGTCTGTATGCGTACCCTGTATGTGCAAGCGTAGGCGGAGTCCAGAAGAGGGTGTCAGAACTGGAGCTGGAGTCACAGGCAGTTGTGAGCGGCCCATTGTAGGTGCAGGGAACAGAACCCAGGATCCCTGTGAAAGCAGCAAATACTCTTAACCCCTGAGCCGTCCATCCAAACCCAGCTGTCTTTTTTCCTTTGGTATACCAGGCTTGCCAGGCATTCACCATGTCCCCCGCTGGCCTCTGACTGTTGAGAGGACTCCTACCTGAGCCGTTCACATGTAGGATTACGGGTGTGAGCCTCTCTGCCTAGGTTATTTTACATTTTTCTGTCCTAAGCCTCGGTTATGAGCGATTGTCCTCCCCTAAGAGCCACATGTGAGGATTGGTCAATGGATGTTTGCCTAGCATGCTTGGGCCTCTGTGTTTCATCCTCAACACTGCATAAACGGGGCCCGGTAGCGTGACCCCAGTGCTCAGGAGGTGGGGGCAGAAGGGTCGGAACTTTAAAGTCATTCTTGGCTGTATACCAAGTTCAAGGCCAGCCAGGGCCGCACGAGACCCTGTCTCAAAAAAAAAAAAGCACATGTTGAAACTATAACCTGTGATATGATGATACTGGGTTGGGGGGCGGGTTTAGGAGGCAATTTGGTGAAGAAGAGATCATGGGCACGGACCCCATAGTTGATTAATGTCCTTGTAAGAAGAGGAAGGGACAGGAGGTATAGATCAGTAGAAGAACACCTGAAGGAAAGGAAGGAAAAGCTGACGTGTCCTTTCACCGTGTGAGAGACAGCAAACGGAAGCAAGATGGCGGCCATCCGAAGTGGGGAACCCACTGGAACCAACTCATCGAGTATCTTTTATTGTTGTTGTTTTGTTTTGTTTTGTTTTGAGACAGGGTTTCTCTGTATAGCCCTGGCTGTCCTGGAGCTCACTCTGCAGACCAGGCTGGCCTTGAACTCAGAGATCCGCCTGCCTCTGCCTCCCAAGTGCTGGGACTAAAGGTGTGCGCCACCGTACTGGGCTTTAAGCTTGGCTTTTCCAGCCTTGCCTGCAGTGGACCTCAGTCACTGTTTCTGCCTCCTAGCCTGTTTGATTATGTTACCGCACCCTGAACTGAAGAGACAGCACCTGTTTCTCACAAATGAAGAGCTGGGGTGGGAGCTGTAAAACACGGAGGGGAGGGAGCAAAGGAGGCCGTGATAAATTAAAGCCCAAAACAAGTCAAAATAGGGACTTCAGGCAGAGACCCAAAATGGAGATGGCTCCCTGGGGTTTTTCTTCAGGGACCTTGGGGGCTCTGACCTTTCTCTGGTCTAGAGAGGGATCTGATCCCTCGATACCTGGGTAGAGCAGGAAGGTGAAACAATTCCCTGGCCTCAGTGGTTTGCCACACAGGGAGTCAGGAGCACTGTGACAGAGCCGGGGACTGGAAGCCCCGGTGGAAGCAGCCAGCTCTTCACTCACCGTCCCAATCTGTAACCCAGGGAGGAAAGGAATGTGGTGTGTGGGAGACAAGAGATGGGCGGAGCATTTGCTCAGGCAGTAGATGAGGGTAGAGTCAGTCTGGAATCTGCCCTGCTCAAGACGGTGCCCTATCAGATAAGAGCCGTGGCCTGGGAGTTACTTCATGAGTCGGAGTCGAACTGTGCCTCACAAAAGGGCAGCTTGGGAAAGTCAAGGGATGCAGGGGACATTTTGATACTGGAGGCATTTGCTACCAAACATTGAATAGAATAATAAATCAGGTTGTTTTTCCAAGACCTACCTGCCTTTGCTTGCTTTCTGACACTCACTCCAGTCCAATTACCTCTCGGCCACCACTGACCTTCACTCTGCTCCTGACTGTCACCAGGCCTCTGACACCCCCCCCCATGTCGCCCCTAGATTATTCCTGGTTTCCAGAGCTGAGAGCTGGTGCAGGCTGAGGTTCAGAGTGGAAGTGGGATGTCTGCTTTGCAGGCATCATGATAAAAGTCAGAAACACAGCAAGCCGGGGGCTGGAGAGAGGGCTTGCTGCTCCTACAGAGGACCTGGGTTCAGTTCCTTGCACCCATGTTGTACAGCTCACAACCACCCCGTACCTCCAAATGCAGGAGAAGCTGACACTTTTTCCCCCCTGGCCTCTGAGGGCTCCTGCATACACATGCACACACATGGACTCCCAAGTAAAAATAAAAATAAAATCTTTAAAAAATGTATAAGTTCCCAGCATTCCAGAGACAGAGGCAGGTGGATCTCTGTGAGTTTGAGGCCAGCCTGGTCTACAGAGTGAGTTCCAGGACAGACACGAAAACTACACAGAGAAACCCTGTCTCAAAAAAAAAAAAAAAAAAGAAAAAAGAAAAAAAAAGTATAACTATCTGGTCTTAAGAATAAATGTCCTCGTTTGAATCAGAGCCATGCCAGTATGTCCATGACTGAATGACTGCTACCTGAAGTGAGAGATTTAGAAAAGCTCCCAGCTGAAGAGGCCAGAGGTCTCAGAAGGGAAAACCCGGGAACGGGACACCTGACAATCCTTGGGAAGACTCGTGGTCTTTCTGGAATCCTTTCCTTTGGCAGGCACCTTGTCCTGCCTTCTGTGGTCTGGCATACAAACCACACAATGCAGACTCTCAGGTGTAAGAGGCTAGTGTAGACACAGACCCAGCCAGTCTCAGGCCCACCTCCAGTTCACAGGGACAGGTCTAAGAGGGGGACACACGGCCCAAGCAGCACCAGTTTACTTCTCGGGGAGTCCATTAATCTGGTCCCAGGGAGAAAGCATAGCTAAGGTCTTCCTCTAGGATTGTGATCCAGATGGATGCTGGGGCTTGAACTAGCCCCTACTTCAGATTTCCCATTTCAATAAATCCCTTTGTTGCTTAGACTAGATCAGATCCTAAAGGGAACCCCATCGCTTACTGACAGACATGTCCATCTGTCCACAGCTCACAGTCACACCTTCCACCCTGGGAAGGGAACCCTATACTCTGAGAACCTGCACAGCCACCCTTACATCCTAACTAACCACACCTTATTTATTGCTATGGTTTGAACGTAAAAGGTCCCCTGGCCAGTCTTAGGTGTTTAAGTACTTAGTTCCTAGCCAATGGTTCCTAGCTGATGGTTCCAGCCTCCAGTGTTTGGAGGAGTGTGGAACTTCAGGAAGTAGGGCCTAGCTGCAGAAGTGGATCCCAGGGCTGGGCCTTTGAAGGTGACATCTGCTACCAATTCAGTCCCAAGCGCTCTCTTTTTCCAGATCCATCCCAGGAGTGAACAAGCCATCCTGAAAACCCTGCCTCTCAGCCACCACGCCCTCCCTGCCAGGAGAGACTCACTATGTAGCCAAGGATCACCTTGGACTTCTGATCTCAGCTCAGTATTAGGCCTTAAGTAAGTTTTCTAAGAATCCACAGCTTGTAAGCGGCCCCCACGGCTGATCGCTTCTCTGATCCCAGTGCTCTGGGAAATAGTCCCTGTTAACTGAGCACCGTGTTCCCTGCTCTCCATCAGCTATCTCATGTGCCGGGCGTGACTCTTTCCACACCGTGGTCATCACTTCATTCACTTGCCGGCATTCCCTTCACTTGTTTAGCCCCACGCTGGCAGAACCAGGTTCTAGTCCACACCTGCACTGATGAACCTCCATGGCTAAGTCTCTGATTCTTCTTCTTCCTCCTTTTCCATTTTTCCATGTGTACATGGGTGGTATGTATGTGTGCATATGCATGTTCTCGCGTGTGTCAGGGTGCACAGATGTGCAAATTCAAGTGGAGGCTTGAGACTGATATCAGGCTCATCTTTGATAGCTCTTCATGGAGGCAGCATCTCTCAATCAAACCCAGAGCTCACGGATGCAGTCTTGCTAGCCAGCTAGCTCCAGGGTTCCCACATCCCTGCCTTCCAAGGCTGGAACTGCAGGCAGCTACCACAGCCACCACAGCCACCACCACTACCCCACATTTATGTGGTTTTCTGGGTCTCTGAACTCCAGGCCTCATGCTTCTGCAGCAAACGCTTTAACCTCTGAGCCGCCTCCCCAGGCTGGATTCCTTATGATTATTATTTATTATTCTATTTTTTATGTTTTTAAGAACAGGGTCAGGATTGGAGAGAACACTTATTCCCGTGAAGTTCTACTGTACTGATTCATCGAAGTCAGTCAGCGATCAAGGTAGGAGAGAGGACACAGGTCCCCGTGTGACTGCACACAGCATCAGCCCACAGAGAGCAGAGGCGCCGGGAGATGAGGCTGGGTCTCCACAGCACTAATCATTGTCTGCTTCAATTCCCAGGAGCCCCGAGGGACGAGGGACTGCGGGATGATGAAAGGCTGAGTGGCGATGTCGGAGGACAAAGTGGGAGATCCGCCAGGTCTCCAGTGAGTAGGGGGCCAGGTGGCAGGACATGAATCCAAGGCTCAGGGTGTCCGGGACCTGGCTCTAGCCCTGGTTGTCAAAGCAAACGATCACAAAGCAGTGTGGCCTTTGACAAGTTACTTTAATTCTCTAATCTTTAATTTCCACATCTAAAGTAATTAAGAGGTGTGTGGGTGGGTGGGGAGATCCAACCAGTGTATACAGAGAAATGTGTATGCTGCCGGAGTGGTAGCAGACACTTGTAATCCAGCACGTGGGAGATGTAGGCAAGAGGACCCAGGACTAGCCAGCCTTGACAACATAGTAAGTCTGAGGATAGCCTGGGCTATGTGAGATCCTGTCTCCAAAACAAACAAGCAAAAACAGGGAGGGATAGCCTGGGCTGGTGAAATAGCTCAGTCAGTGCTTGCCTTTCCAGTATGGGGACCCAAGTTGGATCCCCAGAAACCATGTCATAAATAGATAAGGCCAGGTGTACTCCAGACTTGTATCCCAGTGCTGAGGAAGTGGAAACAGGCAGACCCTGGGACTCACTGCCATCCAGTTTAGCCTACTTGACCAGTTCCAGGCTAGTGAGAGGCTCCAGCTAAAACCAAAACCTGTCTTGACACTGTCCTCTGGCTTCTACACACACACACACACAGACACACACACAGACACACACACAGACACACACACACACACACACACACACACACACACACTCTAAGTAAAATTAAATGAGTAGCCAGGCATGGTGATGCCCCTCCTTAGCTCCAGCATCTGCTCAGAGGCTGCGGCACTCACTCTGTGAGTATGTGAGTCCCAGGCCAGCCAGGGTCACTCTGTAAGACCACGCATGGTAGTTATTTTTCTGTTGCTGCCACAAAACACCACGACCGACTTCAGGCAAAGGGAGTTCATCTCAGCTTAAGGTCCAGAGGATAAGAGTCCATCACGGCTAGCCGAGGCGTGGGGGCCAGGGGCAGGTGTGGCAGCAGGGGCGGGAAGCTAAGGAGTCACAGCTTATCATCCTAGCTCTGGGGACAGAGGGACAGGCAGACCCCTGGGCTCATTGGCCAGTCAGACCAACCTCCTTGTCAAGTCTCAGGTTGGTGGAGAACACTGTCTCAAAAAAAGGGGGGCGGGGAGGAGGGAGGGAGGGAAGGAGGGAAGGAGGGAGGGCAGATTAGACAGATGTGCCCGTGGAAAGACACCTAATGCTCTCTCTCATGCTTCCCCCCCCCATCCCATGTTCTGATTGAGTGGACATGGGTACAGGCTGGCCATTGGCGGTGAGGACACTGGCTTGAGCGGTTACGGCCGGACTGCAGTGCAGCAGACCCTCTCGGGCTCCTTAAGAATCCTCCTGCGTGCTTTTCATTCTCCACACCAGCTACAATGTCCTGATCGCCTGCACCTTTCTATGGACGTTCTTGTACTTTTACATGTTATTTCTTCTGCCTGAACTACATTTGTCTCCTCTGCTATAACGCTGTTCATCTTCAATACTTCAACAGAGTCCTCAAGATGGTCCCATCAGGACGTACTCCTGTAGCCATGATCTTAAAATATGCCCGCCAATGCCATAAAGAGCCCAAGTCTGCAACGGTGTGCTACTGGGGGATGGGAGTCCTCCAAGTGTGGCTCGCATTAAGGGCGAACGCTCAGGGAGTAAGGGCATTTGAAGTTAAGACTGTTTCCTTCCTGAGATCTACATGGTGAAGACAGAGAATCAACTCCAGAGAAACTTGTCCTCTGACCTCCATAAACCACCACCCCACGCCATAAAATTAAAAAAAAAAAAAAAAAAAAAAGCCCTTGAAGGGTCAGAGATGGCTCAGCAGTTAAAAGCATGTACTGCTGTTCCACAGGACTGCCATTCTGTTCCAAGCACCCATGCTGGGTGACTCATAATCACCTGTACCTCCAGCTCCAGGGGTTCCAATGCCTGTTTCTGGCCTCTGTGGGCACCTGCACACATGTGACATTCACTGACTCAGATGGACACACATACACATAAACAACAACAATAAAAAATAACTTTTGAGGGGGCTGGAGAGATGGCTCAGAGGTTAAGAGCACTGGTTGCTCTTCCAGAGGTCCTGAGTTCAATTCCCAGTCACCACATGGTGACTCACAACCACCTATAGTGAGATCTGGTGCCCTCTTCTGGCAGGCAGGCACACATGCAGATAGAGCACTCATAAGCATAAAATACATGAATAAATAAGAGTGACTTCTTAAAAAAATAACTTTTGAAAAAGAATGTGGCTTGCATTTTACTCTCTTGGATCTTGGCTCTCTCACATCTGTTTCTCTTAGATCACTTGCTTTGGGAGAAGCCAGCAGCACTTTGTAAGAAACACGGGCCTTGTAATGACAGCAACAGGGAAGAGCCACGCAGCCCTCTTGGCTGAGTCTCATGAGAACTGACGTGTCAGACCATCCAGCTATGGCACTCCAGGGTCCCAGAGGCATTGAAAGTGCGAAAGAACACTGTTGAATTCTGGGACAACTAGTTACGCAATGATTGCTAACCAATAAAAATACCAAGTAGACTCAAGTAGGTGACACTTTGTTTTGGGGACAGGGTTCCATGGAGCCCAGGCTGGCCTTGAACTTACTGTGTAGCTGCCTTAGTTTCTTGCCCTATTTCTGTGCTATATTACCATGACAGAAGCAGCTTAAGGGAGAAGGGGTTATTGTAGTGGGTAGCTGTTCCAGCTTTGACCTGGAAGTACTACCCTGGTGAGGCCTGGAAGTACTACCCCTGGTGAGGCTTTTGGTAACTGCTGTGCCTACCTATGACTCGCCTCTGGGGTGGGGCCAAGACAAGAATCCTTAAGACCCGAGATCCGGATGTGCCAGCCCTCTTGGTTTCTGGATTCCTGCATGCACGTGGTGCACAAAAACTCATACAAACACACATACATTATAGTAAATAAATAAATCTTTCAATGTCGCCCGGAAGAATGGGATTGCAGAAGCTGGCCCAGTTGGGGACCTGGCACTCTAGAGAGAGCTGGGAAAAGAAGCCAGTTCATTTCTGTCTGCAGACTTTGAGGCTGGGGTGAGTGTGTCAAGTGCCCCTTGTCCTTAGGAGAAAGGCCCAGCTTGAGAATGACTAATGAATGCTCTCCTTCACTGCTACAGCACATTCCCTACAAAGCCCCTGGCTTCTTTGCTATGGTAGGTCTCCACCAACTGGTCCTTTCCATGTGGTTTGAGGCTACGGCTCACCCCTGCACTCTTGTTTACAGGACGGTGGACTAGTCCCTCAGGCCCCTGCATTCTGCTGCCAGATCTGTCTGAAACACCGTCTCTGTGTCTCTGTGTCAAGACCCCAGCCTGATGAGGTGGCCTGTCTAGTGGAGAGAACATATCAGTCCTCTGGAGCCCTGGTTAGGGTTTCAGTTTCTTGTCAGCATATGCTAATTATACAGGGCAATAGGGTCCGTTAGGATATCTTCTTTTGTTGTTGTTGCTTCGTTTGTTTGTTTGAAGAAGGGCTTCTCTCTGTGATTTTTGTACTACTTGTGTGTGTGTGCGTGCGCGCGCGCCTGTGTGAATTTGTGTGTCCCATATGTATGCAGGATTCCGCAGAGATCAGAAGAGGGCATCTGGTCCTCTGGAACTGGAGTTACAGATTATTGCAAGCCCCCATGTAAGTGCTGGGGACTGAAGTTGGGTCCTCTGCAATATCAGTCCATACTCTTAACCAGTGAGCCATTGCTCCAGTCTCCTCATTATGACATTTTTATACATATATAAACATGTTTTTATCAGTCACCCACCACTACCCCCTCCCTCCCTTTGATCTCTTTTCTTTTTCCAACTAGTCACCCTTCTGTATTGTTCACATGCACGTGTGTGTGTGTGTGTGTGTGTGTGTGTGCGCGCGCGTGTGTGTCTGCATGTGCATGTGCATGTGCATGTGTCCTGTCCCAATGACTTTACTGGGGATGAGTCATTTCAAAGAGCATGGACAACCTGCCCGTGGTTACACTATGAAGAAAATGTCTCTCCCTAGATTTTTGTGGAGGCATGGGGTCTCATGAGGCCCTCCCAGATCGCTGAGATCTTGTTCAGCCCGTCACCCTCTGTCACTGTGTGACCTTGGGCGTGTGCCTCTATTGACTTTAGCTTTCCTCCCTGTGAACCAGGATGTAGGGAAGCAGTTGTGGCGTTGGCTGGTGTTGGAGGCCCCTCCATCCTGTCTATCATTGCTGACAGTGTACAGGATGCTCTCTTTCTCATAAAATTGAATCTTACATCCTCCCTGTCCGCTCTGCCCCAGCTGCTGTCCATTCTCCCCACATCTCTCCATTCTCTAGCCCTCCCTTAGGGTGCTTTGCTGACTTTAAGGACATCCCAGCCCCCTTTCCGTGGGTCTCAATAGCGCTGATGCTTCAGTCTGGCCGACCACTTCCAGCCAGCCTCCCTCTTCAATGAAGTGTCTTGATTGCATTCGGTTAACATTTGATCTCTCGGCCTCCTGCTCCCGGGAGAGCTGCGGTCTGTGCCGTATTAAATGTTATGCTTTATTACATGATTCCAGGGCCCATCTGTTGGATGGGAGAGAGTATCGTGTTGACTCACATGGGAAGCAGGAGTCCTGCCCTCTGCCCCCATCAGCTTCTTGTTCTCTACTCAGACTTGTGACCAGCTGGTGCTGGCCCAGCTCTCTGATGTCTCCAGCAGCTGCCCCTACTTCCTTGCCTTTGGTTCCCCCAGCTGCGGGGCCAGGGCAGCGCCAGCGGCCAGCCCGTGAAGGGCAGCTTCAGAGAGCGTCAGGGAGCCACAGACAAGGAACATTTGGGAATGAGAAGGAGGGCAGAGCTGAGCACAAATCACACCAGTCTTGAAAACGAGGGAAAGCAGTTTGCCAGCTTCTCGTCCCCATCTTGCTGTCATCTAAAAAAAGCCGCGTAGAAACACAGCCCTCCTCGAGCTGCGAAGCCAGATGGCCCTGAGACACTCGCTTGCCCAGTGTGCGTGTGTAATTACTCATCTTCACAGAATCACGCGCAAAGCCAAATCCAGACACAGACACTTTCTTTGGCTCTTTGATCTCGAGCCCATGGGCCCACCTGAACTTTGGTTTCTTTTTCAGTGAAGTGGGGTCACTCATTCGAGTCTTGCCCACCTCAGGGTGTTTTTGCTGGGCCTGGATAGTTAAGTGTAAAATGGAATGGCCTTTGTTGTCTACAAAGCACTAGACAGACAGGCGGACATCGCTGTTAATGATAAGCTGTGCCATAATTCGCATTTCTTGGGATGAGCAACTACTTAGTAAGCACTTTACTTCTGTGCCAGGTGCTGTGCTAAGTACTTCCTGCACACTGCATCATTTCATCCTAACCTCATTCCCATAAGGCAGCCCGTGTTATTCCCATTGCTTGGATGGAGAAGGTGAGGCTTGGAGATTTACTGGACCAGCCAAGTCACCAGCATCTGGGTGATGGGACCAGGACTTGAACCGAGAATGTGGGCTCCAAAGCCAGTGCTTTAACTCCTAATCAGCACCATCTCATAAAAAGAAAGAGGTTCGTAGGCTGGGTCAGTGAAGTACCTACTATGGAAGCATGAGGTCCTGAGTTTGGATCCCCAGCACTCACGTAAAAGCCTAATGTAGTGGAGCATGTCTGTGACCCCAGTCCTGAGGCAGAGACAGGTGGACCCCAGGCTTCCTGGCCGGCCAGTCTAGCCAGCAGGTAACCTTATGGGTTCAACGAGAGACGCTGTTTCAAACACTAACGTGGAAGTCAATGGAGAAAAGACACTGTGTCAACCTCTGGCTTATTCATACATATACACGTTCACATGTGTACACCAAGACTGCCCTGGCTATTTAGTGAAAGGAGAAATGACAGCCGCCTTCAAGTCGGGAAAGGACAAAAGGAACGCTGGGTAATGGCTAGTGTTTTCTGAGTCCTCAGTAACCCAGGTACTTACTGTGTGAAACTGTGTTTAATGATTTCAGTAACCCTATGAGATAAACAGTATTAGAATTCTTGTTTTACAAATGAAAAATAAAAAAGTCATGCACTAATTTAGTATAAAGTGGTTGGGGGCTGGAGAGATGGTTCAGTGGTTAAGAGCACTTACTGCTCTTCCAGAGGACCCGGGTTCGATTCCCAGCACCCACATGGCAGCTGAAAACCATAACCATTAGCAACTTTCTGCAACTCCAGTTCTAGAGGATCCAAAACTCCCTTCTGACCTCCTTGGGCAAAACACACACACACACACACACACACACACACACACACACACACAAGTATAAAGTGATAATAAATTAAAATTTAAAATAATAAAATACATCTTTTTTTTTTCCTAGACAAGATTGACGTTTACCAGACATGCCAGTGAGTATCCGGTTATCCTTGTTTTGTTTGGTTTTGGCTTTTGAGACAGGGTTTCTCTGTAACAGTCCTGGCTGTCCTGGAACTCACTCTGTAGACCAGGCTGGCCTTGAACTCAGAGATCCACTCTAGAGTGCTGGGATTAAAGGTGTGCGCCACCACCCAGCTTCCAAGGCCATTTATTCAGCATCCTTTGACTCCCTGAAGTTGCCCAAACACTAGAACAAATGGCCAAAGGCCTTCGGAGTCAGAGAAAGGACTGAAGTCACAAGACTAGGGGTGACACACTTCAATGTCAGGAGGGCCCCTACAGCCTCCCTTCAGCAACTACTTCCTTTTCTTGCAGCTTCAAACAACTCAGATGATTGTCCGCTGCACTCAGAAGTCAGATTCGATACGAACAATTGACTCCTTAAGGGATCTGAAGAGTGGCAGCTTGGGCGCAACGGAGCCAATACAAACTCTAAAATGTGATGGAAGAAATTAGAATAGGTGCCGGGAGCCACAGAGCAGGCGTCAACGGCTGTCCCCCCTTCACAGGCCTTGGTGTCCGTCCCTCTGACATGGGACACAGGCACAAGTACTTTAGTTCATTCTGGGTGGCCCAGGGTATTAGAAGTGCCGGGTGGCAGGCTCTGGCTTATGGAATTAAGAATGGAAGTGGTGTCACTTGTACATAGATACCGTGCTGTCCTCCAGTGTCAGCACAGTGACCTGCAACCACGCGCAGACAGTGGCAGTCCTGCCTTCAGACCCACTGTGAGGATAACGTCACACTCTGCCCAGTGGGACAGCACTGGCCTAGTGTGTGCAAGGAAAAAAGCGGGGAGGACTGAGTTCCAGGCCAGCCAGGACTGCAGAGTGAGACCTTGTCTCTGAAATAAAGTAAAAACGAAGTGAGGTCAGTCCTCATTAAAAAGTGAGCACTGCTCACCAAAACGTTGGTGACTTGAGCCCACCCAGGAATGCCAAGCCTTGGTTTAAGAGTTGGGGAATGGCTCAGTTGGTAAAGTGCTTGTCACGTCAGCATGAGGACCTGACTTTGATCCCTAGCACTCATATAGACAACTGCGGCACGCGTGTTAGAACCCGAGTGCCGAGGAAGCAGAGACAGCAGGATCCCTGGGGGCTTGCTAGGAAGCCAGTCTATCCAGTCAGTGAGCTGCAGGCTCGGTGAGAGGCTGTCTCAAAGACTGAGGAGAACCACAGAAGACACCTGGTGTCAGCCTGTGGCCCCCACACGTATGTGTACACAAGCGCACATGCACCTGCACACACACACACACACACACACACATACACACACACACGAGAAGTGTGGGTTTCTATGCAGACAACCATTTCCAAGACGCCATGGTTTCTGTGACTCATTGGACAGTTCTGTTATAGGAAGATCCCCCTGGTCCGGTACTGCTAGATACCTGGGCCATCGTCAGAATGCGCCGAATGGAGAGGGCCCTTTGTCTCAGGTCCTAGGTGGCCTTCACAGCCTTGCACCTGTATTATTTTGGGTCTCAGGTAAAAGCGAGGTCACAGGTGCTATGGCTCCCATAGGTGACCCCAAGGTGGCATCTTCTTAGGGTGGCCTAGGCAGAGTCCTGTGGGTACTGGGGGACTCTGACCCCATGTGGGAGACAGCAGGGTCCCATTTTAGACCAATATGTGCTCTCTTGGAAAGGAATTCCAAAGAAGAAAATCAACCAGTGACTTCAGAATAGATCGGCTTTTTAATCATAGTGAACGGTTACAGAGCTGACTTCAGGTGGGCCAACAATCACGTTTCAACAAATCTTGAATGGGTCATTCTTACTATGAAACTCTTACTATACAGACAATTAGAAAGTGCGTGTGTGGGAAGTGAGAAACGTGCACATTTAATACCCGTGGGTCGTTTCCCTTCTGAACCTGCCCCTCCAGGGTTCCCTCCTTGGACTCAGGTGACATGCCTTGTGTGGCGGAGATGCAGTTCTAGGTGGGCCTTCCCACAGAGCGTGGAACTCCGGGAAGACTTCGTTTCTTTCCTAAGATTTTCCATGTGCGCCCACATGACTAGCGAACAAGGGGAAACAAGCCACTTCCAGAATGCTCCCCAACTTGCTCTAACGCAGATTAAACAGACGGGGTGTTACAACATGTCACTAGGCAAACATGAGCCTCAAATTCAATGGAACAGGATGGAAACAGAGGGGATCTGTTTCTTGACTTAAATTTGGGGTGACAGCCTCAAAAAATAAACAAATTTAAAAAACCCAGATGACTAAAGCACCCATATTTGGAACAAGTTGGTGGTTCATGGCATAGGAGTTAAGAGGCAAGACCACGCTGACCTGAGCTCTCTCTAGGAACATTCCCGGAGTTGAACTGGCCAACCCAGTGCCCTCTGTGGCCTGTGTAAAACGGCGGCTCAGCTCCATTAACACGCCACAGCCCGTCTCAACCTCCTCAGGGTATTTCCTGACAAGATACACTTGCGAAACCTCAAAGGCGCTCAGCTTCTGAGGGACTCCTTTGTGTCTCTGCGTGCTTCTGTGTTCTGAGGACAATACTGTTTGCCGCACACGGGCTCCTCAGTATAACAGTACGAAGTGCCCATTATGGTTTCTCATACAGCAGGAAGACTGGAAGTAAGTGAGAAACCAGAGAGCTACCTAGTGTTCACACTTCACCAGGCGGCAGGTGGAGAATACCAGGCAGGGCTGGAGGCCCTAAGGTTGCCCCTCTGGCCTTTGGCATCACGGTTTGCATCCAAGAGGCAACAGTAGCCCAGGATGAGGGAGTAGGCTCACCCAGTCAAGTCTTCACATCCAGACTCCAAGGAGTTCAGCCTGGGGCCTGGGGCTCAACCAGTCCCACCCCATGGCTCGCCAAGGGCTGGGGATGTGGTTCAGTTAGTGGCCTAACCTTTACAGGCAGACCACTGTAATGTCAGTCTGGAGCAGCTACGTGGATCCATGGGTTTTCCTTGAGGTGAGCACCTGGATACCAAAAATACTGGGTGTAGGGGTGTGGGGGCTGAGGGGGTGTGGGGGCTGTGGAGGTGTGGGGGCTGTGGAGGTGTGGGGACTGAGGGGGTGTGGGGGCTGTGGAGGTGTGGGGACTGAGGGGGTGTGAGGCTGTGGGAGTGTGAGACAGTGGAGGTGTGAGGGCTGAGGGGGTGTGAGGCGGTGGGAGTGTGAGACAGTGGAGGTGTGGGGGGTGGGAGTGTGAGGCGGTGGGGTTGTGAGGCGGTGGGGGCGTGGGGGGGCTGTAGGTGTGTGTGTGTGGCAGCAGTGGGGGTGTGTGGAGTGTGGCAGTGCAGCAACAATGGCATCTATTGTCATGGATTCCACATAACTGCATGGCTGGGACAGCAGAAATGGCCCAAGCAGGTAGACACTGTTCTTATTTAAAGCTAACAGGACCTGGACAGAGGTGGGGACCACTGTCATCAGGAACAGTCCTCAGCACCTAAGTACTTCAGAGTGATTAACTCAAATCAGGCTTGATCCCCAGCACTGAACAAAGGCCAGGCATAGTGGCGATGTCTGTCACTCAGAAGAAAGATCTTCCTCACACAGGAAGTTCAAAGCCAGTCTGGGATATGAGTCCTTGACTTAAAAAAAAAAAAAAAAAAACTAAACTAAAAACAATTCAGCTTCCCAATCAGCCGGTGATCCGCATTCTGCTCTGAGTTGTGTTTAAGATCAACGATTCCAAGAGCAAAGGGCCCAGCTGCCCAATCAGCACTCTGATTATATATCCTCAATCTGAGAAAAGGATCCCGCCACTAGGTTACAAGTATCCCTGGGCAGCTCCTATGTGGACATGCAGCTCAAGCGACCTACACATGGCCAGTTGTGCCTACAGACTGGATAGATGGTGTGGGGCCCCCCGGATGAGCGCTGGCCCGATGCCCTCGACAAAGCTGCTCCATTGATCGTAGTCCTCCTTCAGGTCTGAATGGGTATAAACAGGAAGGAGGGTTAGGTACACCCCTATAGAGCCAGGTCCGCTTCCACGACGGGGCATCCTAGACAGAGGGGCACCTGGGGCACCAAAAGACTGGGTATGACAGCCTCCCAGGCAGCCTAGGAGGGAGACCCAGGAGGCAGGGCAGCTGGTCTACCCAGGCAGGCCTGGAGAGGCTGTGGAAGCATGGTAGTTTCCATTTGAGCCAAGTGGGAGGCAGAGTCATTGAGCAAGAGACAGACCGAGGGAAGAGGTGCTGGAGGTGTGGGGAGGAAGAGGAGGTGTGTGATCTTCCAGGAGGGCAGGGGAGGGGCAGAGGAGGAAAAGGAGGCGTGGGTAGTTATCAGGAAGGAAGAAGGATTTCACTGGGAAGGCAGCATCACTGCCCTGGCGGCGTGAGGAGATCAGAGGGGCTGCTGATCCACCTCTGGCCCATTTTAGTTCGGCGGTGACAAGGCACCGCAAGCTTCCTTTCTCTGTGCAGCCAGTTGGTGATGACACAGCTTCTTCACTCAGACTCTGCTTTCCCTCATCACCTGGGTTACCACCGGAGCCTCCATGTTAGCCACACTCTTGGCTCTCAACTCTCCGCCTCACGCATCCTCTACATGTAGCCAGACTGCAAGCCTGTCCAACCAGGCCATTCTCCCGCCTCGAACCTACCGCAGCTCCTCCCAGACTGAGGAGTCAGACCCCAACCCGCTTCAGCAAACCTATGGCTGCTGCTTCTGACTTCGGCCACTTCTCCACCTCCCCCTTCAACAGCTCCCTGTCCTGAGCTCGGGATGTGTAGAACTACCCACACTAGCAGGCCTTCTGACTTAGAAGACCCCTGGCCCGTTCCTCCCATGGCCCCTCTTCATCAGTCGAGACCAAAGCCAGAGTCGCCTTGTCTAGATAGCCGCTTCCTGGCTGTGTTCTCCCTTCCCTCCGGTCAGCTCTGTCCCCTGGGTCCTCCTGGGCAGCCACTGTGTGCCTGCGGTCAAAGACACGGTTGTGTATCATGGCACCGCGGCACAGCAACGAAGGGGCACAGGCTGGGGGGCTAGACAGTGGGCTGAACGCTGGCACTGCCACCAGAACCAGATAACCTTGAACAAATTACATATTACTGACATTTTCTAAGCTATATGTATATGTATATATGTATATGTATATGTATATATATATTCATCTGAAAAAAATGAAGCTAATAAATTAAAAAAACAAAACAAAACTACTGGAAAGGGTCATCTCCAGAATCAAACACGACAGAAAATGAATCTAGAGTACTGAGTATGACAAGCACTGGTGACATCAGTGCCCTTGGCATAAGCAGACTAAATCCCCAGAAACCGTCCTCCAGTCAAGGACTCCAGCCTTCCACCTCCTCCTGGCCTCTCCCTTTGACTGTCTCTGCTACTAAAGGGAGCTCGTCACAACATTGTGGACTCCCCTGTCACCTGCAACTTTTTTCTTTGAGACAGAGTCTTACTATGTAGTCCTAGTGACCTATAACTCACTCTGTAGACCAGACTGGCCTCAAATTCACCGAGATCCGGCTGCCTCTGCCTCCTGAGTGCTGGATTAAAGTGTGCACCACCTCACTCCTCGCACGCCCTGGCATCTTTAATCTTGGGCTCCTATAATGACATGTGCCTGGGGAAACAGGAGGTGTGGGCTGAGGACCAGGGAGCAGGAACCACTCAAGTCTTGGGAGGTGGGTCCAGGAGAAAAGGCATGTCTCTGTGAGCCCCCTGCAAGTGACTCAGGTTGGAGTAGTTCTCTGCTCATAATTTGCAAGGTGAAATGAGCAAATACAAACAAAAATACAAATCTGGCTCAAAGTAGCAATGTGTTCTTAATAGAGCCGGCATATTTTAAACATAATCACAATCCAAACCAAATGGGTTGCATACATTGCGGGAAACATGAATGTACCCCGGCTATCCAGGGGAAGACCCATGTCCAGAGCACAGAGGGGGAGTGCTGCTGGGCCAAGTGCTGGCCAGACCACGTCTAGTGTAGCGTGTTCCAGTCAGGGCACCTCTCTTTAATAAAGGCCCTGACAAACTGCACCCAAAGGAAGGCCATAATAGACTGCATGGGGGAATTGAACAGGAAACTATTGCAGGTCCCATGGCCATTAGCTTAATGAACAGAGGACATTAGAGGTGACCACAAATATCTAAAGAGCCACCACATGCTACCTCAGGCTTCTCTGGTCAGCTCTTGGGACAACCAGAGCAACTCTGTGTGTGTGTGTGTGTGTGTGTGTGTGTGTGTGTGTGTGTCTATGTGTGTGTGTGTGTGTTGTTAAAGTATCAGATCTTGCTATTAGATTACAGTTCAAACCTTAATAGTCCAGGCAAGTGTGTATGTGTGTGTATGTGTGTGTGTGTGTGTGTGTGTGTGTATGGGGGTAAGGTGTGTGTACATGTGTGTGGGGGGGGGGTAAGGTATCAGATCTTGCTGTTAGGTTGGTCCAGGCAAGCCTGGCTGCCTCCTGATGAAAGTGACTTGTGAGGGGTCAGCTTCCTAAGGCTCATGGTGCTTCCCATCCATGCTGACGGTACTGGAAGGGACATGTGATTGTGAAAGCTCCAGGCTGGGGCTGGACAGTGACCCACAATGCTTTTTGGTAAGCAAAGATGAGCGGACGGAGCCAAGTCCCTCTCTTGGGATCTGGTGTTAAGAAATAATCATAGTAAATATATATAAGCAAATAAAATGAAGTCACTACCCCCAGAGTTTACCGCCCCCAAATACAGCTGTGAGCAGGGGGAGCTGAAGAGGAAAGCCGTGAACCCACACGAGAGAGAGAGAACCAGGCACCAGTGGTGTAAACTCAGCCAGTTCTGAGGAAGTAGAGACTGACCAGACAGACACTTCAGAGCAGAAAAGAAGAGCACAGAAGAATGCAAGACGCTGAAGACACAAGGAAACAGGAAGACACACACCGAGCCTGAGGGGTAGAGGAAAAAACACACCTACTCTGCAAATGACCTCGGCTCCCTTGACTGTCGCCCACTGGGCCCAGGCATACCTCATAAACAAACTTCCAGTTTTTTTCCTTTTCTTCTTTTTCTTTTTCTTTTTCTTTTGTTTTGTTCTTTTAGACAGGGTTTCTTTGTGTAGCCCTGGCTGTCCTGGAACTCCACCTGCCTCTGCCTTCCAAATGCTAGGATTAAAGGTGTGTGCTACGCCCACCCAGCTCACTTTTTTTTCCCCTTGAGGTAAACTAAAATTCTAGTCTTTGAGGCCCAAATAAGTTTGATTTGACTGTCAACTCCTTTTTGCAGTATTTGTGTGTGTGTGTGTGTGTGTGTGTGTGTGTGTGTGTGTGTGTACATGTGCACATGCCACAGTGAGTGTGTGCAGTCAGAAGACAACTCTGTGGAGTCAGTTCTCTCCTTCCACCTTTATGTGGGTTCCAGGGATTGAACTCAGGTCATCAGGCTTATGCCACAAGCACCATTTACCCACAGAGCCATCTCGCCAGTCCCTAGACAATCACTTCAAGCATCCAAATTTCCAGTGGAAAAGCCAGCTTGCTTGTCCATCAGAGAAGACACTGGGTAGAGAGAACACCAGGGACCTCAAAAGGCTCAGCCATTTAGCTGGTCTGTGACTTATGATATTGGTCATAATCCTTCCATGTTTGGTTTCTTAAAAAAAAAAACTTCCATAAATTTTGCCCAATTATTATCATAAAGACCCCACAATGCACAGGTGATGGTAATTTTGGGGATCAAGGTGGTGGAGTAAAGAGAGGCACATGTGCTGTCACCGTGAGGAAGCCAGGGCTCAGAAAGGTGAGGTGACCAGGCCAAGGCCATTCTCTAGGAAGTCAGGGCCTAGATGGGCAGACCTTCAGTAAATGATTTTGTGTGCTGATATGTACCACTCCTCAGTCAGGCTTCTATTTGCCATGGATCTCCTGGGTCCTTGTCATGTCAGGACAGAACAGGGTGCTGCAGGGGACCAGGGGACCCCACATGTGCTCCACAAGCCCCAGCTGTCTCCTTACCAAGGTGCTTCTGCAGGAACGCCAATATGGCCCGCACCATAATCTCCTGACCTTCATAAGGGTCCAAGGTCCCACGGGAGTGATTGGAAAAGAATTTAGCAATCAGGTTGCCAGTCACGAAAGCAAAGTCAGTTTGACTCCGATGAACAGCTCCGCTAGAGAGAAAGAAAGAGCCGGTGGGAGGGTGGAGGTTAGGCACACGGGTGTACCTGCTCTGTGCAAGGTGCTGCCCGTGTGTAACTCTCCCAGCAACCTTGTCGGGGAAGTACTTTGCCATGTGATAGAGTCTGAGGAGGAAAGAGGTGACACTAGACAGAGCTAGGATTTGAACCTTAGATCACCATGCCTGACAATACCGGGAAGGAGGGGGAGGGGGCCCACAGAGGCTCCCTAGTAAGGCTTTACTCAAGGTCAGACAGTCTGAGCTTGCTTTGCCCAGTAAGGCTGCATAATAGGATGATTTGGCCAAAGGCATGGTTACCAGGTGTTTTGAAGGGTCTACACGTTATACTTCAACCTTGAAAGAGGGAGGTCTTTTGCCCCTCCCCTTGCTGATGTATAAAAAGTCCATCATGAATAAACTCAGGCGACTGGGTATTGACCCAGGACCCAGTTACCTCCCGAACTATTCCGTGTCTCTGTTTTTTTCTTCGTCTACGTCTATATTTCTTCCTCAATTCCTCACTCCTCCATTCAAGAACCCTTCAACAGGTCCGGGTTGGTCCCTGACAGGAGGGTGAACTTGTTAGATGGGGGCTGGGAGAGCGAGGTAAGGTTCCCAGCACCTGCTGTTCCTATTACGCCACAGCTTTTATCCAGTGACCCCAAGGCCCATGAAACACTTAACCTCACTGCTAGAACTGTGCCATATAGTCAACAGGGACAGAGAACACCTGCTTTTAGTTAAATAATCACAGCAGAGGGGGCACAGAAAAATGGGCTGTAGATTAAGCCCTTTGGTTGTCATGCATCCGTATATCCATCCATCCATCCATCCATCCTTCCATCCACCCATCCATCCATCCTTCCTTCCTTCCATCCACCCATCTATCCATCTATCCATCCATCATCCATCCACCCATCCACCCATCTACCCATCCATCCATCCATCCATCCATCCATCCATCCATCCATCCATCCATTCATTCACCCATTCATCCATTTGTGGTAATGAAGACTGACCCAGGGCCTTGCACATGCTTGGCAGAGACTCTGCTACTGAACTGCTCCTCAGCCCTGTACACACATTTAATTCACAAGTGAAATCCTCACTGGACTCCCATTGATAAATTACTCATAACTCAAATGAATGTGGTATGGAAAATCTAAATGCTGAAATACCTGTCTAGTATGTAGAAAAACACATTTTTAAAAATTAGATTTAGTCATTTATTTGTGTGTGTGTGCATGTAGTGTGTGTCTGTGAGTGTGTATCTGTGTGTGTGAGAGAGTATGTGTGTGTGTGAGTGTGTGTGTGTGCCTATGACACATGGTTGGAGGTCAGAGGACAACCTGCAAGAATCAGTTCTCTCCTCCCACTGTGTGGATTTCTGCCACAGAACTCCACATTCAGACTTCACAGCAGGTTGCCTTTACCTGCTGGGCCACTTTGCC
This sequence comes from Peromyscus nudipes, assembly GCA_902168325.1. Classification (NCBI taxonomy): domain Eukaryota; kingdom Metazoa; phylum Chordata; class Mammalia; order Rodentia; family Cricetidae; genus Peromyscus; species Peromyscus nudipes. The sequence goes on from CABHPH010150607.1 coordinate 30,343, forward strand.
AGCCCAAAACTGGTTTGTTTTTTTTTGTTTTGTTTTTTTTTTTTGTTTTGTTTTGTTTTTTTGGTTTTTTTTCTTTGTTTTTTTTTTCGAGACAGGGTTTCTCTGTGTAGCTTTGCGCCTCTCCTGGAACTCACTTGGTAGCCCAGGCTGGCCTTGAACTCACAGAGATCCGCCTGGCTCTGCCACCGGAGTGCTGGGATTAAAGGCGTGCGCCACCAACGCCAGGCCCAAAACTAGTTTTTTTTAAAAAAATGTATTATTTAAGGCACATGAAAAAAATGTGTAGGATAAAAAAATACACTGGATTCTTGAGTACCCAGCACTAGATTTAAAAAAATAATATACTGGGGTTGGAGAGGTGGCTCAGTGCTTACAAGCACTTGTCCGTGCAGAGGACCCAGGTTTGACTTCCAGCACCCACATAGTGGCTCACAACAGTCTGTAACTCCGTGTCTAAGAATCCAACACCCTCTTCTGGCCTCCATGGGCACCAGACATACACATGCAGGAAATCATTCATACACATAAAATAATAAAATTAATAACTCTAAAAAAACTGGGGGTGGGTTGAGACAGGGTCTCACTACGTAGCTCTGGCTATCCTGGAACTCACTATGTAGACTAGGCTGGTCTTGAACTCACAGAGATCCACCTGCCTCTGCCTCCTGAGTGCTGGGATTAAAGGTGTGTACCACCACATCCAGCTATAAAAATTTTTAAAAAAATGATATTGCCTGTAGTTAAGTCCCCTTTGTGTACCTCTCCCTTCCCTACAGATCACAAGCGACCGAGTCTGACTGGCCTGGGGAGGCCTTCCTGCAGTCCTGTGCCTCAACACTGTGAAGTCAAAATGAAAGAGGGGCCAGGCCAGGATGGGCAGGGGAGGAAGCCACCGAAGCCACCGAAGCCACCACCCACAGCCACCGCTCGGGGGCTTGGCACGGCATATGCTCAACGGCCTAGATGATTGCCACGGTACATACCGTGTGACCAGCCGGGTCTTCCTGAAGTAGGCACTGGTACATAGGTGTGCGAGGCTTGCCTGGGCAGGAGCAGCTCAGGCAGGTTTCAGGCCTGCCTGAGTTCCACAGGCCTCCCACATGGCCAGCAGTTGTGAAAGCCTGCCGCTCTGGGGGAAACAGCTCCCACTGAAAGTACAGTGACCACAGTGCAGGGAGAGGTGAAGAGAATGTAGTTTATGTGGCCAGCATCTGAGTGGGCTTGGGCTGGGTCTCATGTTGATACCCAGGTTGGCCTTGAACTTTCCATCCCCCTGCCTCAGCTTCCTACGTGCTGGGATTACAAGCACGCATCAACAGCTCAGCTTGCAGAAACGACTTTTAGAAGAAGGCCTATGTTAGGATAACCTCTGTGAAATGGATATCCACGGAAATTCTACAACCCCCCTCTTCAAACTGTCAAAGCCTATTCCAGCCATAATCTTCAAAAAACAGTAAAACTCCCATAGAAGGCCAGGGAGGTCTGGAATCCACCCAGACCCAACACACCCATTTTCCAGAAATTACTAAGTAATTCTACTATGCAGCTGCATAAACTGTCGAAGAAATCTCTGTGGGTGGGGCTAAGCAGAGAAGAGAGACATGAAACCCTAGAGGAATTATGACATAGGGATTCTGGCAATATTCAGATGGTCTGTGAATATATAGAAAGTTCTGGATAACCTAGAAGAAATGAAGGGAGTCCCAGCTGGCTAAAATATGAACAGGACACTGGGGTTGTGCTTTGGGGCATACTTACAGGACAGTCACAATCCTGGACTGTTCATGCTGGGCACATATCTTCTTCATCAGGTTGATGCTCTCCACCGTCTGGAATTTCTCAGCATTGATGAAGAACACAGGACCCCGGGCCTTGGGGTAAAAGTCATGTTCCAGAGGGAACATCCAAGCATCCAGGGCCACAGCACACCTGGAATAAAGCAGACATTTGGAGCTGCCACTAAGGAACTCAGGCAAGAATACTTAGGGTGGAGGGGGATCGAATGGGACTCTACTCTCCAATGGGCTGAGGACTTAGAAAGCCAGGAACTGGGTACTGGGACCCACACCCTCCTACTCTGATCTTACATAGGAGTCCCTTTACCTGTCCCCAAAGAGCCTTTTAGCAAGGGTCAGATGTCCTTCTCTGGATCTACCCTCAGGTGATGTACTCCAGTTCTGCAGACTGTCACCTCATTCATTTAATCACTCAGTTCATCCAATATTCACTGAGTGGCTGCTGCGGCCTTAGCCTTCTGGATGCAGAGATCAATGAGAAAGGCCATACATCCCAGGAGCTCCCAGGACAGCAGGGGAGGTATCGAAACTACAGCTCAGTACTCTGATGCACAGCTGCTACATGAGCCCAGAGCCCACGTGGCAGAGAACCCTACAAACTTCCCTGGTACCAAGGGCAAAACTGTGGTACCATGAGTCAGAGGCACACCCACTCCATCTTCTTCGTTTCAGCAGGGGATGGTCACCATCCACTGTAATGACAGGTACAACCAGAAAGCCTCCACTTCCCTTTCCCTGCTCCTGTATGTCACTAAGGCTGGACCACTCAAGTGCATCTGACTCCATCCCTGCTCCCCATCCTCTACCTCCCTCATGCAAACTCATCCTCTCTCAGTTCTGCTCTGACTCAGACTGCATCCACCTAGCCTTCAAGCTTGTCTACTACATCATACAGCAGCCAGGAAGCTTTTTAAAAAATCTAAGATTGATCGTGCGCTGCTTAAAATCCTTTAATGGTGTTCTCATTTTATTTTATTTTTTAAGACAGGGTCTTGTTTAGGCTTGCCTTGAACTCTGTGATCCTCCTGCCTCAGCCTCCAGAGCACAGAGATACAGGCATGTATGTCACATCTCTTGGCCTGTTTAAAGTCAGACCTTGTTTTGCTGATCACTGAATCCCCAGCACATCAAACAGTGCCCAGAACACGACCCTTGTATAACACATCCCTGCTGAATGAATGAGTGAATGAATGAATGGTGTGTGAAGCTTGATCACTGGCACTCACCGAAACTGGACTTCCTGGGCCAGAGCAAGAACAGCTGTAGCTCCTCCAAACGAGTGTCCCATCACAGCCACCCGGCTCCTGTCGATGCTGTCCTGAGGAAGACGGAGAACTCAGCCGAGCAGACACTCACAGAGAAGTAACTGTAAGAGTGAAGTGCGGGTATGATGCCAGCCAAAACTGCACCATGTGAGCCTCTGGCCGGAGCAGGCTGGCATACCGCTGTGATCCTAGCTTAATTCTGAGACAGAATGATGGCAAGTTCAGGCCCAGCCTGGGCTATACAGTGAGACACTGTCACAATTAACAAATGATTCTCTGGGGCGTAGCTCAGTGGCAGAGAGCATGTCT
>CABHPH010150608.1:5717-17816 GCA_902168325.1 Peromyscus nudipes
TATCTATCTATCTATCTATCTATCTATCTATCTATCTATCTATCTATTTATGGTTTTTCCGAGACAGGGTTCTCTCTGCGTAACAGTCCTGGCTGTCCTGGAACTCACTTTGTAGACCAGGCTGGCCTCAAACTCACAGAGATCCGCCTGCCTCTGCCTCCCAAGTGCTGGGATTAAAGGCGTGCACCACCACCGCCTGGCAACCACGGCAATTCTTATAAGGAAAACATTTAATTGAAGGGGCTTACTTACAGTTCAGAGGTTCAGTCCATTATCATCATGGTGGGGAGCATGGCGGTGTGCAGGCAGACATGGTGCTGGAGGAATAGCTGAGAGTCCTACATCTTGCAGGCGACAGGAAGTCAGTTGACAATCACACTGAGGGAAGGTAGAGCAAAGGAGACCTCAAAGCCCGCCCCCACAGTGACACACTTCCTCCGACAGAGCCACACCTCCTAATAGTGCCACTCTCTTTGGGGGCCATTTTCTTTCAAACCACCACGCACATATATACATTTTCTCTGTAAATGTCCATAGTTTTCCTTAGATTATCAAATGTGTCTTTGACCTTTGGAATTTGAGAACTTTTGATCTAGAGGGAATTCAGTGGCCCATCTGAACTTCCAGGTACCATGAGCTGAGATAGGTGACCTAATATTGCTGAAGCTCAAGGCTGCCCGGTGGGATGTTCCGACTCCCATCATTGCTGGAGACCTGCTTTGGCAGGTCCCAAAGAGGGTGTGTGGAGTTGGGTGAGGGTGGTAGACACGACCTGAGAGTGAATTGGGATGGCTGCCAACAGCCTTTAATTGAAAAAAGACTATACATAGGATTAAACAGGAGAGGGAGACAAGGGGCATGTGTGCTGGGGTGTGGCTTGAGATCAGGGGCTGAGGGATCTAGCATTGACCTTGACAATAGGCACCAGTCCTGTGTTAATGAAAGGGCCACAAGTCCCTCTTGTTAGAGATAAGAACGTCTGCTTTATCAAGCAGTAACTTTCCTCAAGGGCCCAGGGAGTGGAGACCCTTATCCAAATGCCTGACCTGGGGAAAAGGACTTCTTCTGGGGAGCAGACACAATACTACAATTTCTTAGTCTTACTATATGGGCCCGTTCCCCTCATAACACTCCCAAAAGGGAAGATCCTGATGTCTTACTCTTCTCATTATACTGTACCGTTCTGATTTCTCGACACTTCTTAACTGAACTCTTGACCTTAATGGCCTCAGGCTCTGGATCTGATTTGTAGGCATTGCCTTAGGATCAGTGTGTCTAGTAAATCTCTTTTTCTGTTCTTGGTGTAATTAGGAGGACACAATCGAATTCCTGGTGCCACATGGTGGGGATTTTTTTTCCCCAACGAATTATTTTGTTTAAGGAGGATATACATTTTTAGCCTTTACAAAAGCCCATACAAAATTTCCCAAAGAGAAAGGCATTACTATTGAGAATCATTAAAAATGAAAGTAAAAAGGTGCTGGAGAAGTGTGGCCTGCAATGTCAAAATGCTGGAACTTTGTCAAGCAGCATGGTTACCATGTGGTCCACGCCACAACATGAAATACACAGCCTGGCTCTTAATTATTCCACTCAACACCCAGGTGCTCTGAACATGACATTTGTTTACTGGTTTGAGTGCATGGAAAGACCACTGTGAGAATGGCGTTGATAATGGCAAGAATTATGTTGGGACTGAGCGTGGTGGCAAACACCTTTAACCCCAGCACTCAGTGTTGGTTAAGGGGCAGCACTTGTGCCTGGCCGCTGCCCTGCGCTGGCAGTGCCAACAGAGGAGAGTGCTGGAAGAGTCACGAGCCATGGTTACCTCTCTAGAGCTTTATTGGGAGAGAAAGATGGGGGGAGGGGGAGAAGAGAGACAGAGACAGAGAGACACCGAGACCGAGACTGCGCAGAGGGAAGGAGAGAGTGCGGAAAGAGAGGGCACAGAGAGGGCACGCCTGCTTTTTAGGCTGGGACTCCGTCGCAGGCCGGTGATGTAATCAAGGACATAATCCTTACACTCAGAAGCAGGTGGATATCTGAATTTGAGGCCAGCCTGGTCTATATAGGGAGTTCCAGAACAGCCAGAGCTACATAATAGAAAGACCCTGTCTCAAATAAAACAAAACAAAATTATGTTGAGAGCTTCAGTTCAGTCTGGCTTCCACTACCAGCGGTATCATTAAAGGCATCTTACATGCTATTGTACTTAACGCCCTAAGAAAGTTGGTATGATCATTTTACACATGGAGAAACTGCTGTACTGTATAGAGTCGAGTGACTTACCATAGATTACATAGCCAATGAGCCAGTCAGAGCTGTGTGACTAAAGCATCCCTGCTCACCTTCCTTATTTTAGGGAAAAGGGCAGAAAAATAAGAAACTGTTTTGCATAGGGCCCCATACACTGTGATACTGAGAATGTTGCTGTGTTACAGTTTGTATGAGAAACCACATTCACAGGAGTGATCTGAAATACCGAAGGAAGGTTTAGGGTATAATGTATTAATGTACTGGTGTCTACATGAGAAGGATTTCTCTCCATTATAATTAGGTAGGCTGTTTTTTTTCTACAGCTTCATGAATTCACCTACCACATAGCTCACCCATTAAAGAGTACAAGTCAGTACCCTTCAGTACTTTCATAGTTGGACATCCATCAGCACAGTCAACTCTAGACCTCTCCATCACCCACAAAGAACCCTGCATCCTTTTCTACCACCCTCTTGTTCCCTCCCCAGTCCTAGGCAACTGCTGATCTACTTTATGTCTCCAGATGAGGCTTCGACACGTAGAGAGTAATAATGTGAGGATCCTGGTGCCGTGGAGGGTGGCCTTCCCAGAGAATAATTAGAGAAATGAAATTTGACTGTAATGTAGTTTATAAATGGCTTTATTAGCTAAGAAGCTCTGAGCATGTCTCTGATCTGTATCACTTTGGGATTGATGTAGGCAAGGGGCGGAAGGGTTTTTTTTTTTTTAAGATTTATTGGTGTGTGTGTGTGTGTATGGGAGTGTGTGCACACTTGTGCTCATGCACAGAGACGAGGAGGAGGAGGAAGAAGGTGCCAGGTGTCCTTTATCGTTCCATCTATTCCTTTTAGCTATAGCTCTTATCTACCAAGGTTTGTGACTTTTTAAAAAATATACTTTATTTTTATTTTATCTGCACATTTATCTGTGAGGGTGTCGGATCCTCTGGAACTGGAGTTATAGACAGTTGTAAGCTGCCATTTGGGTGCTGGGAATTGAACCAGGGTCCTCTGGAAGAATAGCCAGTACTCTTAACCACAGAGCCATCTCTCCAGCCCAAAAAGTCTTTTTTCTTGTTGTTGTTTTTGGTTTGTTTTTTTTTTTAAAGATTTATGTATTTATTATGTACACAGTGTTCAGCCTGCATGTTTGGTAAATGCCAGAAGAGGGGACCAGATCTCATTATAGATGATTGTAAGCCACCATGTGGTTGCTGAGAGTTGAACTCAGGACCTCTGGAAGAGCAGCCAGTGCTCTTAACCTCTGAGCCATCTCTCTAGCCCGGTTTTTGGTTTTTGAGACAGGGTTTCTCTGTGTAATTTTGGTGCCTGTCCTGTAGACCAGGGTGGCCTCAAAATCACAAAGAACCTCCTGGCTCTGTCTCCCAAGTGCTGGGATTAAAGGCGTGCGCCACTGCTGCCCAAGTTTGTGACGTTTTAAAGTTTATATATGATACCCTGAAGTATTCCTAAACTCTTCCCACTTACTAGGTGTGTGGACTGTCATGCTCTCCCGTCAGTAAAATGTCAACAAGGGCTGTTGTACCAATGCCCCATCCCGCCTGTCATTTACAGACTCACTGAGGGGAAAGGGTTTGGAAGCACACCCATGGCCTCTAGCAATTCCACCATGTGCCTCACACACTTTAAGTTGTGAAGAGTTAAGGAATTTTTAGTCAATCTTCTTCACTAGACCATGAACTTCCTCAAGGCCATACTTGTGTCTGGCTGTTTTTGTGCCCATAATATGTAGTCACAAATCTGCTACACAGTGAGTGATCAGTACATTTTTTGGATAAATGGATGAAGAGTAGAGATAATAATATCTTGCTTCTTTTCATCCTACACTATATATATATATATATGTATATATACATGTATATGTATGTGTGTGTGTATGTGTGTGTGTGTGTGTATATATATGAAACTTTGATAGGCTTTTAGAGGAGCTGGAGAGGAAACCTGAGCTGGAAGTAACTCGTTTGCTCTGGTTCTCCACTGTTGCATAACACATCACCTTGATGCCCGGTAGTGGAAACGGCAGTAGTAACTTACTTTCTCTCTTGATTTCTGTAGGTCAGGACTTTGGACAGCTTACCTGGGTAATTCTGGTTTTATGTCTCACACATAGATATTGGCTAGAGTTGAATTAACAAGGGGCATGTAATAACCAGTGACTGGCCAGCTGCGTCTCCATCCATGAAGCTCAGGCTTTCTTGTGGGGTCACTTCCCAGAGCTAGTTTGGGTTCTTCATGGTTGGCAGCCTCTGATTTCCTGTATTGCTCAGGTGCTGAGGACAGGTATCCAGGAGAGCCAAGTGGACGCTGTAGGAGATGCACTAACTTTGTCCTAGAAATCAGATGCCATGATTCATTTTATGTTAGAAATTAGAGACACAGTGGTATTCGGAAGACCCTGGGTGGGATCCCCAGGACAGAAAGAGGAAGAGAAGTTAGTCCCAAAGCTAGCTTATAACTCATCCAAAGGATTTAAATTAGACCCTCCATTACCTTTTTTATTTTCTTGAGGGTGTTAAAACTTCAGCCCAGGACTGTGTGTATACTAGGTTTGTGCTCATCACTGAGTTACATTCCCAGTCTTTTAGATGTCAGTCCTGTTAGGCACAGTGTCAGACAGCTTGGAGACATACTGCAGAACTACTGCAGAGATAGAGGGCTGTTTCCCCATCATTCGGACTTGAGACCCCAAGATTGGGGGAACCGTGTCCACCTGGTACCAGCAGAGCTGGAGCTCAGCCCAGCCTGGGACCTTGGTGAGCCTGCCTGGAAGTGATTTCACTATCCCTTCCTGCCCCTCCCTTCAGAGTAGAGGGGCTGCTCCTCTCTGCAAGTTTTGCTTTACAGCTAAGCTTGGGTATGGCACAAATGGTAGGAGAGCTGGGGAGAAGCATGCCTAGCCACCGAAAGATCCCGCAAGACTGTTTGCTGCTTCATCCCAGTGGCCTCCTTAGAATCCCAGACTGACAGATTCCAGCCCCTACAGCACATAAGTCACAACACAGCCCTGCTGGGTCCGGCATAGCTGTTAAGAGGGTGGAGTTTTTAAAATTGGTATCCTACATTATTTTTTCTATTGCTGTGGATGAAGAATTTTGAGGCAAATTCATAGACTCAACCAGTCATCATTGCAAAGACTGAAGAATTTGATCTCCAGCACAAAATCCAATGCAGAGAACTAGGTGTGATAGTACCGGCCTGTACTCTTAGCGTTAGGGAGGCTGAGGCAGGAGAATCACAAGGCTGAGGCCAGTTTGGGATACATGGTGAGACTCTGACTCAAAACCAGAAATCACAAGTGCGAGGATTCAGCACAGAACTTTGCTTAAGTGTGGTTAAGTACATCTGCTGTTTGTTTTGGCGAGCACAGTAGAACGCTTTCTTGAGGCTTCCCTGTTTCCTGTTCCACTTTGTGAAATTCTTTCTTTGAGTGGCTGGGTGAGCAGAGGACAAAAAAAAAATGTGTAGCTGATTTTGGCAAGAAAAAAAAAGAAAAGAAAAAGAAAGGAAACAGATACTTAAAAAAAATCATACTGGCCAGGCGGCAGTGGCACATGCCTTTAATCCCAGCACTCAGGAGGTAGAGCCAGGAGGATCTCTGCGAGTTCAAGGCCAGCCTGGTCTATAGAGCGAGATCCATCCAGGACAGGCACCAAAACTACACAGAGAAACCCTGTCTTGAAAAACAAACAAACAAACAAACAAGCAAAAAATCATACTAGACACTAGACCTTATTCTAGGTCATCTCCATGCTCTAGCCTGATTGATTAAAGACTGGATCCTGCTCCACATCTGCCATGTGACCTGGGCAAGATATTGACCCCCCCTGCCTTTTGCAAAACAGCCATGATAACGCTTTCTTTGTCTTAGACTTGGTTTATAGCCAGAGAGAGACCACCAGACCTCTGTTACCAGTGAGTTTTGAGAATCCCTCCAGCCACACTCAAGGCAGTTATTAGCACCCATGTTTCACAGTTGTCCCTTGGTCAGGTAAATTGGCCAGGACCATAAGGGGCCACTCTGGGACAGACGTTAGATTTCAAAACCCTAGTTATATAAGTCCACTGCAATAGCCTCCAGGCCCCAGGCCTTCTTGACTTACACAGTGAGAAAGAGGAACTCTGGTGGTTTGGAGCCTTGCAGACCTCAGAGCAGGAACCTTGGAAAACTAGAGTGTCACCTGTCTACTTACAGCGCACAAGAGAGTGGCCAAGAATGCTTGGGGTAGACGCAAGAGGCCTGGAAAGGTTAGGAATCATATTAGGTTTGAGAATTAGAGGAAATGATGAAAAGCTGTGAGGGAAGGCAGGGCTGGGTCAGAATGGGACGTCAGGGGTTGACACAAGAGCTTAGGGTCTTGCTGATGTTGAATGAAGCCAAGGAATCACACAGCCCAGTTTCTGTTTTGAGAACAACTCTGGGACTGCATGGGAAATTGCCATGCAGCAGTTTGGGTAAGAGGGATGCAGGACTGCACCCAGGGCCTCTGCATGACACTTAGCGGGTAGACGGTGGCACACTGAGACTGTCTCACAGGCAGAAGTGATGGAACCTGGAGACAAACTGTAGGTGGGTGGCGGAGGAGGAGGATGAAGAATGACTCCACGCTCTCGACTCCAGCAGCCCATGGAAAGGGAAGGCTGGGAGGGAGCAGGCTGATAGTTTGACAGGTGAGGTTTGCTGGTGACAAGGAAGCCCAGTGACAGGCCGAGTGGGCAGATTCACACATTCTAAGAGAGTTTGAAGCTTTTTGGGTGACACCAACTTACAGTATTTAAAGGAAAGGATTGGGGTCCCCCCCAGGAGCGCACAGATCACAGGACTGAGGACTTGGGGGAGAAGCTCTAATGTACAGGTTCCAGCAGGAGAGGGGACCCAGAGGGTGTAGTATCAGGACACCCCATGGGAAAAGTGACTGGAGAACTAAGAAATGAACAGAAAGCCATCCTTGCTCCCTGGCACTACATGATCACTGGTGGTCTTGTCTGGTCCAGCATCCTATAGTTTCCTCCCATCATACACTTCCCACAGCAGGCTGCACTGCTGCGCCCTGACCGTGGAAGTCTGGGCTTTCCCTGTGCAGAGGCTGGGAGCCTGATGGCACCTCTGATCAAAGCTGTGCCTAGGGCTGCTCTCTGCATGGGTGCTGAGCACTCTGGGGTCCTGCACTGTATGTGCCCCAGGGCACTAGGGAGCCCTTTGATGCCAGCCCTTGCTGCCTGTCTGCTTCGGGCTTCCTTCAAAGAGATGGTTTGGGGTCTGCTGGTTTAGTAGATCCTGGCTTTCCAAACATCAGGTACCCACAGCTCTTTCTGGCATTAGAGGAATGAGGCAGTTTTGTTTTTGTTTTTGTTTTTGTTTTTTGTTTTTCGAGACAGGGTTTCTCTGTGTAGCTTTGTGCCTTTCCTGGAGCTCACTTGGTAGCCCAGGCTGGCCTCAAACTCACAGAGATCCGCCTGCCTCTGCCTCCCGAGTGCTGGGATTAAAGGCGTGCGCCACCAACGCCCGGCTGAGGCAGTTTTGCTTACCCTGAGAAACCTGCTACAAGACCGTTCACACTCTTGTATCCTATGTCCTCTGTAAAAAAAAATCTGTTTGCTTTTTCTGTAACTTCTGCAAAATACTTCATTTTTTTAAAAAAGGAAAAAAAAGCAGGAAATGACCTTTCAAATGTATTTGGAAATCAGTTTGGGGTTGTAATGGAATCTGCCCTAGCAATGAGGGCTAAGAGTTGCAGACTCAAGGAGACTGTAGCTCTTAGCACAGCCCAGGGCCTCTTCAGTTTTCAGAGCCTGGGAGAGCAGCAGAGACCCTAAAGAGATGCCATCTTGTGGGGACGAGAGTAACACCTGCAGGGCCTTCGGCCTCTGACTTCAAGACCCCAGACTAGAAGGGCTTCTCCCTTCTAGTCTGGGTGTCAAGATCATCTGGGTTCCCCGAAAGCATCCAGATCCCACAGAGTTCCCCAGACCTCCAGGGATAAGGTGAGAGCTTTGGTCTTTAGCACCGCATGGAGCACAGGCTCAGATTGACGTTACTAGACACACATGGGCTGTTGGCTCTGCCTAGATTCCTCCTGAGCCACCTTCATTTCGTGTGGGGTAGGGTGTTTTAGTTTGACCGACTGGTTTCTGAGAGGAGGTCTCCCTAGGGGACTCTGTGCAGACTAGGCCAGCCTTGAACTTGTGGGGGTCTTCCCGCTTCTCCTTTCCAGGTGCTGGGGTTGTAGTCAGATGTCACCACACCTGGCACTTGACCTTTCTCTCTTTTTCATTTTAACCCCAAAGCCACTTCCCTTACTTACCACCTCTAACTGACCCATGTGTCCAGCTGGAGAACCCTCCCGTCTCCTTCCATACCCACTCATTGCTTTTTCTTGTCTGCAGTGTGTACCCCACACATGGGAAGGTGCCTGGCTTATCGGTGGGATGCAGTAGACAATGAAATGTCCAGTCTGGAAGAGACTTAGCAGACACACTCCATTATTCAGATGGGGAAAGGAAGCTAGAAGAGGGTCTGGGAGTCTGCCCTCCGTGTGAGCACTGAGGACGGAGTAGGGCCTTTACCGCTGGTAGGACACAGGGCCCAGCCTCTGCTCCTTCCACCTTGAGTCTCGAACACAGTTCACCACATCCTAAACTTGGCCTATGAGCTAGGTCTGTCAAGTAAAATAGTGCACATGCTGGCCAGGATTGCCTGCTGGTAGAGTTCCTATGCACCCAGCAGTGACAGCACGGGAGAAGGAGGTGTAGCTTTTGGCTCTGCGGCACTGTTAGACAGAGAGTAAACAAAGGAGCCGGGTGAAATGTCAGAAGGGAAGCTTTGCTGATACCTCAGCCACAGTGGGACACAGCAATGTTTTATTAATTGGTACCTCTCACATCGCATGGAACTTTCCAGCCCCTGTAAGCCTGTATTACTGAATCTTCACTTTGGCCCAGGAACCTAGGAGTGTTTTGGTTAGTCCCAAGCCACTATGTCCCCAGTGGTAAGTAGGGAAGCTGGCCGGACAGCTGCACTAGATGAGTTCACCACAGTGCACCTGCAGCCTCTGACCTCAGTGATGTCCCAGGACCGCTCAGCTGACAGAGCTGTGAGCTCTGCACTAGGCGTTAGGACCTGTAGATTCTAGAACCTTGGGTATAGCACTCTCTTGTTGTTGTTGCTGTTACTACTACTTAGGATCAGGTCTTACGCTGTCACCTTGGCTGGTCTGGAATTCTCTTTGTAGACCAGGCTAGCCTCAGAAATCCCCCCCCCCTCTGCCTCCTGGGATTAAAGGAGTGTGCCACCGTGACCCTCTAGCATTCTCCTTTGAGCCTCAGCTTTTCCAAGTAGCAAGAGGCTCTTCTAGATGAGCTCTGGAGTCCCCCTCAGTTTGACTCTGCCATAAACTTTTTGTTACTTATCGAGCATATACTATGGACTAGGCCCTGTTGTGATCCTGAGTGCATCAAAGCTGTTGCTCTGCTGGAAATCCATGATGGGCCAGGGCTAAGGGAGAAAGCAGCACAGACCCACGTGTTGCTGACCATTTATTGAGAACATTCTTTCATGTCATATGTGTGAATGCATCAGTGCATGTAGCCTTATTTTATTTTTTTAAGATAGGGTCTCATGTGGCCCAGACTGGCTTTGAGCTTACTATATAATCAAGAACGATCTTAGACTTCTGATCCTCCTGCCTCTGCCTCAGACATGCAGTCACATTCAGCTTTGCTTTACTCCTTTTAGTCACTAAACCTTTCTGAGCCAGGGGTGACCACGAGCCTGACTGTTGTTCTGAATGTCCCTCATGCCAGCAGAGGATGAAGGACCTGAGGGGGAGCCGGAGGTAGGGTAGGGAGTGGATGAATATGCCAGAAGGAAAGCGCTCTCATAGGCCAGCCTGTGTGGAAGAAGTGAGCTGAGGGCCATAGAGGTTTGTCTTGGGCAGTAGGTTATGGAGGTAGCTCCTCGCCCAGGAGAAAGAATAAACAAGAGGCCTGAGAAGGAACAGAATGTTGCTGTTCCTACGGGTGTCACCCAGGTGTCTGCATCTCAGCATGAGAGAGTTGATGCTGAGCAGGTGGACGGCCATGTCACCGGAGGGAGAGATGTGCAGAGCAGTGAGAGGAAACAGAAGAGCTTGAAGGAGAGCTTGGGAGCACCGGTAGTTCAGGCGCTTGAGTTATTCTCATGTCTCAGGTGGAGTGTAGAGGAGTCGTACACCTCCCACAGGGTGCTGATAGTGACCCAGCCTGGCTGCTGAGGAGCAGGACTCAGGCTGTTAGTAGTTCATTATTATTCAGTAAATATGAAGTACCCAGAGCATGCGGGCATTGGAAAGCCCTCCAGGGCACACTGGGAAACAGAAAAGAAAGACGGTGCTTGTCCTTGTGGGAGGGAGATTATAAAAGAATGACCTGTGATCATTAAAACCTTGATTGTGTATACATTCCGTATTCACATGAAGCATGGGGCTGAGGATGGTTCAGACTCAGGTATTCTGTTTTAGCAGCACAGGATGGTTGAAATGGGAACGAAAATAAAACAGCCCGTGGAGTAAAATTGGGCAGGACTTAGGACAGTGAAAAAGCACAGAGCCTTTGATGTGGCATTTTTGCTTTTAAGGAAACAGGCTCCAGGTTTTGCGGGTGGGGAGTAGTTAAATCGGTCTGCAGCAGTGACCACAGAGGATCATCATGCAGCTGCCAGCGACAGCTGAGGGCTGGGAGACTTAGGATGTATTTTTAGCGCTTTGATATCATCGTCGTACAGGGTTTCAGGGTAATTTGGACTTATTTCTAAGACATATGCTTGAATGAAGAAAAGCAAGATGAAAAATTAAGTTTTGGCCAGACATGATAGTTCAAGCCTGTAATCCTAGCATCTGGAAAGCTAGAGCAGGAGGATTGCTGTGAGTTGGAGGCCCACCTGGGATATATAGTAAGTCCCAGCCCAGCTTGGTCCACAGTGTGAGACCCTTTCTCCAAAAGAAGAGAAAGGACATCAACGAGATGGCAAAGATGTCCTCTGATTTCCATATGAGCAGTGTGGCTCCCAGACACCTACACTCACGCACTTCATGTTACATGCACACACACACACACACACACACACACACACACACACACACACAAAACACAATAATAAAGATATAAAATGAAAATTTTGTTTGCAAAAATTTTAAGGGAAAAGGAAGGGAAAGACTTTGTGTATGACAGACATTTCTGGGAGGACCCAAGATGTAGTGTGCTGGGGAGAGTGTCTGGAGTAGGGTGGAGACACCCAATTCTTGGGGAGAGTGTCTGGAGTAGGGTGGAGACACCCAATTCTTGCACCTTGTGAGTTTTATTCCTCTTGTACACATATCTTAAAACTTGATAATTTATGGGCTAGGGTTGTAGTTCAGCGGTAGAACACTTGCCTAGCTAGCATGCAGAAGGCCTTGGGTCACATCTCCAGCATTAAAAATAATTAATAATAAAAACATAACTGTTTCCCTAAGGAAAATTTAGAAAGTAAGCCTGGTGTAGTGCATACCTGTAATCCCAGCAGTTGGGAAATAGAGGCAGGGAGATCAGGAGTTTAAGGCCAGTGGTGGTTATATGGTAAATTCAAGGCCAGCTTGGGCTACACAAGACCTTGTCTCAAAAAGGTAGAGAAAATACAAAATACTTAAAAATCACTCATAATTTAAATATTCGCTATGTGATTATATGATTTCATTTCACTTAACAGTATACATGAACATTTCCTCGTATTTGTCTATCTGTTGAGACAGGATCTTGCTATGTAGCCTAGGCTAGCTGAACCTGAGATCATCCTCCCTTGGCCCCCCAG
>CABHPH010150609.1:1959-24459 GCA_902168325.1 Peromyscus nudipes
TGTGTCACTGTGGGGGTGGCTTTGAGGTCTCTTTTCTCAAGCTTCACTCAGGGTGATAGTCAGTAGACTTCCTGTTGCCTCTGAGTCAAGATGTAGGACTCTCAGCTCCAGCACCACATCTGCCTGCCACCGCCATGCTCCCCACCATGATGATAATGGACTGAACCTCCGAAACTGTAAGCGAGCCACCCCAATTCAGTGTTTTCATTTGTAAGAGCTGCCGTGGTCTTGGTCTCTCTTCACAGCAATAAAAACCCAAACTAAGACACTATGCCGGGGCTGGAGAGATGGCTCAGAGGTTAAGAGCCCTGGCAGCTCTTCCAGAGGTCCTGAGTTCAATTCCCAGCAACCACATGGTGGCTCACAACCATCTGTAATGAGATCTGGTGCCCTCTTCTGGCCTCCAGTCATACATGCTGTATACATAATAAATAAATCTTTAAAAAAAAAAAAAAAGAATTGAAGTTCTTAAAAAAAAAAAAAAGACACTATGCCTCCAGGAATTGTAGGAATTCTGCTTCTGAGACGTAGCTCTCTGTAACTGTCTCTAGGCTACACTCTGAAACAAAATTCTATGTGATCTAGCCTAGACCATACATGGAACATGCAAGTCACCTAGACTTCCCTCTGTTCGCTGCAAATCTTCATTCTTTAGGTCTGGGTAGAACCCGAGAGCCTCCATTTCTGACCAGCATGGGGGGAGGGACCCACACTGCTGTTCTATGGAGCACCTTGTTCATCATGCATGTACCATGCAGACCCAGGATGCCTGAGCCTGACAAATGTCCCTCATGATACCCATGGGATATTTTCTCCCTGAGTACCCTGGTCGGGGATGGCTTTCCTCTGAGGGTACTTGCCCTCCAGTACTGCACTAAAGTGACTTGGGATTTCAGGTACCCCTCTGTGGCCAGCCCTCACTGGATTGGGCTCAGAGCAGGTCTGAAGTTTCATGTCATGACTGTTAGGGTTTAAAATTTTGATTTTAGTTATGTACATGTTTTGCCAGAATAAGTGTATGTGCACCATGTGTGTGCCTGGTGTCCTCGGGGAGTCCATGAGAGGATGTGGGATCCCCTGGAACTGGAGTTACAGATGCTTATGAGCTGCTTTGTGGGTGCTGGGAACTGAACGCTGGTCCTCTGTAGAGGCAGCAAGTACTTTAGTACTTTTAGCCACTGAACCATCTCTCCAGACCGACTATTAAAAAAATTGTGCGTGCATGCGTGCGTGCGTGTGCATGTGTATGTGTGTGCGTGTGCGCGTGTGTGTGTGTGTGTGTGTGTGTGTGTGTGTGTGTACATTTATGGAGGTCAGAGGAAAACTTGTAGGTGTTAGTTCTCTCCTTCCACTGTGCAGGTTCCAGGGACCGAACTCAGGTCCTCGGGCTTGGTGGCAAGTGTCCTTGCCCGCTGAGCCATCCTGCTAATCAGTCACACACTTAGGCTCCTTCTGTCATGCAACAGGGAGCCGTGGGTCACCCTGTTGAGCTGGGTTCTTTTCTCCGTTTCTTCTCTGCTGGGGTGGCTCACTCATAAACGCAATCTTTGAGCAATGTTGCAGTGGTAGAGGGCTCCTGTGGGCTGCTGGACCAGTCTGAGATTCACCGGACAAGACAGCTTTGCGCCTTTGTCTAATCTTCATAACTGGCAAATGCCGAGTCGGCAGCTGATCTTTACTTTGGGGGAAAAAAACAAAAACAAAACCAAACCAAAAAAACCCTCTTCTCTATAAACCTAGATATACGTTGAGATTCTTGGCTGTACCAGGCTGTGGTGGGTCACAGACACCAGCGTCTTGCAGGGAGGGAGCATGGATTCTCCTACCTAAATCTCACTATCTAGACCTTGTAGGCATGCTCAATAAATTCACAAATATCAACTGGGCTGGGCCATGTGCATATGTTATCAGTTTTGTTTTGTTTTTTTTTTTTTTTTAAAGAAATGCAGTGTGGGAGAATTTCCTGAAGTGTCCTTTTAAAAGTTTAGTATTAAGAAACCCTCGAGGTAAGGACAGTCTGATTCCCTTTCCTGGACAGATGGACACACAGACGCTCTGGAGCTGATTAACCCCACCCTGACATTTTTGCAGTCTTGGCTTTGTCTTAGAGTGGGTTTTGGAACGCATCCAAAATCTGCTTAGACATACTTCTCAGGGAGAAAGGCTTTTACACTTCAGAAACACACACACTCACACACACACTCACACACACTTAATTTGAGGTTGAATTTTTCTGCCCTAATTAGCTATGTCTTTGAGCTTCAAGAGCGAGTTTTACTGTGGTTATTAACGAGGCCAATCTCTGATCGCTGGCC
The DNA here is from genome assembly GCA_902168325.1 of Peromyscus nudipes. NCBI lineage: Eukaryota > Metazoa > Chordata > Mammalia > Rodentia > Cricetidae > Peromyscus > Peromyscus nudipes. The sequence goes on from CABHPH010150609.1 coordinate 4,275, forward strand.
TTTTTCAAAAGCATTCCAGCCCGCTAAACAGTGGCCTTTCATGATTTACAAGTTTGGAATCTTTGAGTTTTCAACAGTGAAGGTGCTCGCTTTTCACACTCTGAACATCTTAATCACAAAACCTTGAGAGTGGGCCATGGCGAGTACAGCCTGACACCCCTCGAGCGTGCCCCTTGGGTGTGGGGGCTCCCTGGAGCTGGTCGAGCCCAGCAGCACCCTGCTCTGAGAGGGTGTTGGCAGGAAGTCACAGGTGTTATGCTTCATCTCCAAGCCTGTACTAACAGTGCAAAAGCATGTCCTAGGGCGAGCGCTGTCAGATACCAGCTGTGAGCAAGGTAAACAATCCCTTTCTTCAGCTGAACGTGACCTTGTTTTCAAAGTGCTTTATAGACTTGAAAGCTCATGTGATCTTTACAAGGCTGTGGGGTACAGAGATGAAATGCTGTAGTGTGACTGAGTGGGTAGTGAGGACCAGAGATGTATAGTGACTTGTGTAAGGGCACACAGTCAGTGGGAGAGAAGGACATCCAGGTTTTCTGATTCTTGGCCTGGAGCTTTGCCCAACACTTCTTCTGTGTCGAAATGGTACCCTTCTCTGGGGGAAGAATTAAAGATGCTGGTTGGATACTTCTCTCTATCTAATGAGAGGATGAACTGTATTCTGCTTCGACAAGACAGATTCTGTCGACACCCTCAGCTTCTATTTGATCTAACGGTGAATCTGGATGTAAAGCACCAAACAGAAGGTTAAGAGTCAGTTGGATGGCTGTAAGTGTTGGGAATGAATACATACGTAGCAGATTCTAGAACTGCAGAAGTTTAAAATGCAGGATTCTCATGAGTTGCGCGATGAATGAGTGAGCCGATGAAACATCCAGAATTCTGCTTGTGTGCCTGCCCCCCCTCCCCATACACACATGGTTTAACTCTGTACCCCAGGCTTGCCTGGAACTCACTGTGGAGCACAGGCTGACCTCACAACTATGGAAGTTCTCCTGTCTCAACCTTCCAAGGTTTCTTCTGTATGGTTTTCATTTATGTGAAATAAGCCATGTGATGGTGACTTGCATCTTTTAAAGCTCAGTGTCCCTTGAAATTATCAGGTTAGTTATTATATCCCATCAATGTGATAATTCACTTGTTGAAGCCATTATTGTTATTGTTATCATTATTAACATTACTATGATTTCTTTCTTCTTTCCTTCCTTCCTTCCTTCCTTCCTTCCTTCCTTCCTTCCTTCCTTTCTTTCTTTCTTTCTTTCTTTCTTTCTTTCTTTCTTTCTTTCTCATTTTTCAAGACAGGATATCTCTGTGTAGCTCTGACTGTCCTGGAATTTACTCTGGAGACCAGGCTGGCCTTGAACTCACAGAGATCCATCTGCCTCTGCCTCCTGAGTGTTGAGGTTAAAGGTGTGTGCCACCACCACTTGGCTAATGACAATGATTTTGAGGCAAAGTCTTACTATATAGTCCTGGCTGTCTTTAAACTCATGATCTTCCTGCCTCTACCTCCCAAATGGTAGGGTCATAGGTGTGCACCACCGTGCCCAGCTTTATGAAGTCTCTTTCATTGGTTAGAGAGTGTTTTTCGTGGAATCGTGAAAGACCGTGTCCCAGGCTCCAACTTAAACTTCTACTTCTCCTTCATCCCCATGCCCATGGCATCTTTGCATCTACCTTCTTCTCAGGACACCTTGATAGTACGTCTGCAGCGAATATGAAGGGCTTGGTTTGAGTGAGTATATCTAGTCAGCATCCCAGGTTGAATCCTAACTCCCAAGGGGATGCTCTTCACAGCTGGCACATTCAGCCGGTGATGAGACGGTGAAGATGAACCCTCACACATGTCATTACCAGAGAGATCAGAGAGTGCTTTGCTTCCCAACCCCAGGTCTGGACATGGTGAGAAGGCATCACTTAGGACCCAGAAAATGGGTTCTGAGTAGACACAGAACCAACCAATGTGTTGTTGATCTTAGACTCTCCCGCCTTCCAGAACTATGAGAAATGAGTGCTTACCAGCTCCTAGCCTATGGGACCTGCTCCAGAAGTGTGAGTAAATGAAGGTACCAGGCACTAGCACAGTCGCCTAGCATCCTCCTACTCCCTGCACGTGAACTCCAGACAACCCATCCACAGGGTATCCCACTGCGATCTGACATCACGTCCTTGTGTAAAACCCATCATGGCTAAAGGAAAATCGAGTTGACCGCGGTGGCTGTGAAGTCCTGTTACAGTCATGCCTCTGTTCATCTTGTTACCCTTTCTGCCTCTTTCAGCTGAGAACTTGCCATACCATAGCCCCGTTGGTCCACTTGGTGCACGCCTACCCAACTGGCTCATTCCTGGCTCTAGGCTGCACTGGCCTTGCCCAAGGTAGGGTCTTACTGATCCTTCAGAACCTTGTGAGTCTCTCATAGTGGCTTTCTGACGCCCTAACTGAAGGATCCCCTGGTTCTGTTTTGTCGAAGAACTCTGATGAGTTTGTCCTGTCCTTTCTTCCTATCTAGCATACATTTCTACTTCTTTAGAGTCCTTCTTCTTTCGAGAAGATGCTAAACTCTGAGAAAGCAAGAACGGCTGGCTCTATTCACTTTAGTATCACCATTGTGTAAGTAGCCCAGTGTGTGGTAGACGTTCAGCAAATATTGGTGATTGAACCCAGGGAATAAAGGAATGAAGACCAGCCCCATTTCTTGAGCTTTTAAGTGAGATTTTTTTTAAAGTCTTTTCTTTAACCTTCCATCAATTCTAGGTTACTTTAGTTCATGGTACCCAGAGGAGTAAATGAAGTCTTGGAAAGGCTTACTAAGGCATTAAGAGTTGCCATTTTCAACCCACTCACAGGACATGGGGCTGAAAGGCTCTGAAACTGTGGGCTGTACTGTGTATAGTGTTAGTAGTAAACCCTTTCTTTAGCTGTTCCCTGGCCACACGTGGCAATCAGAACTCATCAGGAGAGAACACATGCAAAGGGAAAAAAGGCACTTTGTTCTCTGAGGAAATGGCTGGCAGCTCATATACAAACAATGAACCAGAAAACTGTAAGAAGAGACATTTAGGGGAAGGAGAGATTGCTTTGGCAGAGGACTTCAGTGTGATTTCCAGCACTCAAGTGGGGCAGCTTACAACAGCCTATAATTCCAGGTCCAGGGAACCTGACACCCTCTTCTGGCCTCCACTGGCAGCTGCATTCATGGGCACATACCTCCACACAGACACACATGCCTACATATGATGGAAAGAAATATTTTTATTTAAAAATTTTTTTATTCATTTTATATTCCAACCACAGATCCCCCCTCACATCCCTCTTCCTGCCTCCCCCACCCCATGGAAAGAAATTTTTAAAAAATCTTTAAAAATAATGAAATAAAGACACTTTTCAAAAGGGGCAGGAATAGCTGCCCTGGCTGGCTCAGAAGGTGAACAGCCACTCGGAATATTTTCAGGCTGGATGGGAACTATGACCCCACAGGCTCACATGTTTGAACACTTCAGTGGCCAGCAGATGGAGCTGTGTTGGGGTGGGCAAACCCTGAGGAGATGAAACTCTGCCACTGGAAGCGGGTCACCAGGACTTGAAGCTGATAGCCCAGTCTTGCCTTCTGCCTGGCCTCTGTGAGGTATTCCAAATGCACTTCCCTGCTGCCCATCACCTGTGACTGTGCCTTCATCACCACAGTGAACTGGATCCCCCTCCAATGGTGAGTGAAAATCAGTCCCTTCCTTAAGTTGCTTGGGAACGTCCACAGGGAAAGTAACGGATAGAATGAGGTTGTGCTTACAGTGTGGTTGTGTGGAAATAGAGCATATGTTCTTTCTGATAATAGTTCTACCTGCTTAGCACACATCTGACTCTTTCTGTGTTCATCTGGCTTCTCTTGCTAGATATATTACCTTGTTTGTCATTACTGTGACGGAATATCTCAGGCAGCCTAGTTTATAAAGGAAAGAGGTTTATGGACCGCCAAAGTTTTTCATTTTTGTTTTTCTCATTCTTTCTTCTTTTCTTTTTCTTTTGAGGCAGGGTCTTATTATGTAGTCCTGGTTGTCCCGGGGCCTTAATCAAATTCAATCAAATCAAATTCAAATCAAAGCATGAGGCAGGAAGCTCTGAGGGCAAGGGACTCAGATGTGTTTCCAGACTCATCTCTAGAGCCTACCTATACATAAGACCAGGCTGGCCTCAAAATTACAGAAATCTACCTGTCTCTGCCTCCCAAGTGCTGGGATCAAAGGTCTATGTGCCACGGTGCCCAGCTGACCTCATAGCTTTGAAGGCAGGAAGGTCCAGTAACATGATACAGAAGACTCTCCTGACCACATACATGTCATCACAGGCAACCTGTGTGTCTCTGTGGATAGCCCCCCTCCTTCTCCTTATAAAGCCTTTAGGATTGTTTTATGGGAGGAGTGTGGGTGGGTTCCACCCTAGTGGCTTAATCTAATAATCTAATCACTTCCCCAAAGCCTCACCTTTAAATACAATAGGCGGATTAAGTTTCTACCTTCTTAATAGCATTAACTATGCCTTGGGGGCTTAAACTCCAGCATGAGTTCAGCTGGACAAATCACACTCAAATCAGAACACTAAGCGTGGAGCTCTCAGGGCTTGTATTCCGATGGGCATCCAGGCTCATGCCTAGATCCCGTCTATCCCTAGGGTAGATGTAGGTAAGCATACAGTAGGTGTTTGTGGAGTGGCTTCACGACAACTTGTCTCGTCTCTAACATTTAGAAAATTAGGGAAGAGCTTGTGGTTTCTTTGTTTTCCATTCTCTCTCTCTCTCTCTCTCTCTCTCTCTCTCTCTGTGTGTGTGTGTGTGAGAGAGAGAGAGAGAGACAGAGAGAGACAGAGAGACAGAGAGAGACAGAGAGACAGAGAGATTGAGAGAGAAGGGAGGTCTCCCTATATAGCCCAGGCTGGCCTAGGACTTGTTATGTATCCTAGGCTAGCCTAGAACTCACAGTCCTACCTATACCTTAGCATACAGTTATATACCACCATAATCAGCAGGCTTGGAGTTCTCTCTTTGAAAATGGGCTGAAATTAAACTTGGGAGAGAGGACCAGTGTGGTTAAGATGACTCTGTGAGGACCCTTCCTAAATATACAACTTTACCAATATTATCTCCTCTCTTGGCAACACAGCCAAGAACCAAAATTAATCTTCTCATTGTGGAACAATGAATGCACCAAGGATGACTCCGGACTGAAATATAGATGGGAAAACTGGTCCCTACTTTGGTCCTATCACATGTTTTCAAATTCTATAGTGAACATTTTTTTCACTCAGTGTTATGCTGTTATAACATGTTAGCTCCCTCCCCCAAAAAATGTTATATTAAAGGCCCAACTTTTACTCTGTAAATATGACCTTGTTTGGAAATAGAGTTGCTTCTGATTTTATTAGTAATATCAGGCCATATTATAGTACAGTGGTTCCTAATTTGGCACGACTAGTGTCCTTATAAGAAGGGAGAAGATAGGGAAAGAGAAAGTATTTCCAACTCACCCATCTGACCAGAGAATAATATCTGGAATATGGAGGTCTAACAACAAGAAGCCCAATTTGCTTTCAAAAATGAGGAAATGACTTTTGGAGCAAGACTCAGCCATGGCAACCATGAACTCAGCAGCCGTGGATGTCAGCACCAGGTCTGTGTAAGAATAAGCCTGTTGAGTCGGGCATGGATGGAGGGAAGACTCAGTGGAGAGAGGGAGTCATTTCCTTCAGTTCTGCACCTACCGGGGACCCCATTAGGTTCTAATGAGTAGTTCTGACCCAATGCTCACACAGATAGTCCTGGGTAAATAAAATGGGTCATAAAACAAAACCAAAGGACTGGTAGGGGCAGGTGTGAGTTTGAGAGATGCTACAGCAACGAGAGAGGGTGTGTTGGGGATAGAGTAACAGAATGAAGTATATAAATGCATGAAATTGTAAAAGAGCATGATTAACCAATATGTTTTTAAAGAAATGGGCAAATGACCTGCTGAATTGACAATTCTTTTAAAAATATTTATTTATTTTAATTTTATGTGCATGAATATTTTGACTTCATGATATGTATATGTACCATGTGCATGCCTGGTAACCTTGGAAAACAAAAAAGGGTATCAGATTCCCTGGAACTCAAGTTACAGATGGTTGTGGGTTGCCATGTGGTTACTGAGAATCAAGGTTCTTTTTCAAGAGCAGTAGGTGCTCTTAATCCATGAGCTATCTCTCCAGCCCCAGAGAAGACAGTTCTTAGAGTTGTACAAGTGGTGCCAAGTATACAGAAAAAAAATGTTCACATCATGCGCTGTCATGGAAATGGTAAGAAAAGTCACAGCGATGTGTCATCTAACTTTCTTTCAATGACTGCCTCAAAAATATAAATAACAAGGAAGTGGGGGGAGGTTGCCTAAAATGCAGGTGAAGGTGCAGGTGAGAATTCAAACTGTTAGTAGGAAATTTAACCAGTGTGGCCATTACCTAAGATAGTAGAGTGGTTCCTCTAAAACCAGACATAGAAATGACTATATGATCTGGTCCTAGCACTTGAGTGGATAGCCAAAGGAAGTTGGGTTGGTATATTAAAGAGATAGCTGCATCATATGTTTACAGTCAAGACATCAATTCAGTCTACATGCCTAGCAATAGAGGAACAGATAAAGAGAATGCAGTATCAACACACAGGATAGACTATTTTTAGTTGTTAAAAAAAAGAATGCAATTCTGTCATTTGAAGTAACATAAATGGAATGGACGATGTTGACATCAAGGAGTTAGTCAGCTACAGAAAGACAGACCCACTGATTAAGGTTCATGGGGGGAAAGACTGGTCGCTAGCTGGTGACTGGATCAAGAGGACACCAACTTCAGCAATGGATTAATGCATTCATTGAATTTTTTTGCCTTAATGGGCTACAAGGAGGTGGGACCTGATGCGGGCGTGGCTTTGAAGGCTATACTCAGTCCCCAGTACTCTCCCTTTGCTCTCTGCTTCCTGCCTATCACAAGCTAGAACTCTTACCACACATTCCTACTGCCATGATATCCTACCTTCCCTTGATGCAAAACGTGGAGTCAGCTAATCTGGCCCTGAACCAAAATAAGTCCTTCTACCTCTTAAATTGTTTCTCTCAGGCATGTACCACATGGATGAAAAAACAGACTGTGATGGCTATTCTTGGTTGTCCACTTGACTACGTCTAGAATGAACTAAAGTCCCAAAATGGCTGGGCACACCTGTGAGGGAATTTTTGCTTAATTATATCATTTCAAGTGGGAAGATCTACTTCCAATCTGGATCTTTGAGGTGGGAAGACTGAGCTATGCCTTCTTCTGAAAGTCTATCTAAAGGACATGGAAGAAGGAGGCTTTTCTGTCTTTGCTTGCCTACTCTCACCCTTGCTGGTAAGCACATTTCTTCACTGGTGTTAGAGCCTATTTCTTCAGGATTCCAGTGTCTACTGAAGACCAGCTGAGATGTCCAGCCTCGTGGATTGAATAACTACTGGATCCTTGGACCTTCCATTCATAGACAGCCATTGTTGGATTAGCTGGACCACAGCCTGTAAGTGATTCTAATAAATCTTCTTCATATAGGTGTAGAAGCTGAGGAGTTGGCCTCACAGAAGTAGAGAGAATGATAGGTGGCAGAATCTGGTAAAGATGTAGGGGAAGCAGTGATGGGGAGAAGGTAGTTACAGATGACAGGGCTGTTAGAGAGGAAAGATGATGCTAATGTCCCATGGTAGTTAGGACAACTGTGTTTGACAACAATGACTTCTATATCCTATAATTACAAGTAGGAAGGGTTTTGAATGTTCCCCACACATAGAGTGAGAAGTATTGGGGATGATGAATATGCTATGAATATGCTAATTGATCTGATCTGATCATGTGCATTGTATACATGTCTTGAAATGTCATACTCTGTAAGTATAAACTTCTGGTTTGAGTCATTAAAAACCATGTGAAAAATCTACAGGAAGAAACAAGAAAATTTGGATCAAGAAACACACAGGGGGGAAAGATGACTGTGTGAAGAGAGAATCAGAGGCTAGAATTATTTAGTCATACACTGAGGAATGCCTGGAGTTACCCACACCAGGCATAGGCAAGGAAAGATCCTCTCCTGTTTAACTGGAAGGAGCAAAGACCTTAATTTTGGATTTCTAGATTTTAGAATAAATTTATTTTGTGTTAGATCACCTCATTTGTGATACTTTGTTACACAGCCATAGGGCAAGGAACATACCTAGAAACAAAAATAGAGAGAATACCCTCCCCCAGCCCCAGATGGTTTGATTCTTCTAGGTGGTCTTCACAACATAAACAGATACATCATAGGAAATAGAAACAAACGAAGAAAATCCATTTGTCCGTAGATCTCTGCATCCAGAACACTCAGAGAAACCAGAACACGGGATGATCCTGAATACTGATCACTTAGCAAGTTTCAAAATCCCTGAGTTCAGCCAGCCACTCACAAGAAACCACCACTGGAGTGGTACAAACAATCACAGTGCTCGGTCTGTCTGACACAGAAGTGAACAATGTTTGCTTCATGATGGTTGTCCTTGGGGGTTTCTACTACATGGCTCATTCCGCCATCATTCACCACCCACTCCCCTCCCCCCCCAAGTCTTCAATCTTGGGGATGCCATCTTTCTCACCTTATTTCACTTCTTTCTTTCTCCCTTTCTCATCTGATCACTACATTCTACTACAGTCTTCCCTCTGTATCTCTGAAACCGATTTCAGGAACCCCAAGACCCCCAAATCCTCAGACGTTCAAATGTCTTGATGTAAAGCAGCACTGTATTTGCCTGTAGCGCACATATGTTTTCCCATGGTTTCCCTCCTGGGTGGTTGAATCCATAGGTGTGGAGCTGTCTGTAGTTTGCGTCTTTCTCATTTCTGGATTTCCTCTCCTTCCATTAGCCATTCCTGCCGTTGCTTTCAATTGTGTTAATTTTAGCATTCTCCTACCTTCCCGCCTCCAAGTCCTTTTTTCAAAGATGATCATCAGCTTTTTAAGAGCATGAAACTAGTTAAGCCACATCCTTTCCTAACCTCTGTCAACCATGACAATTTTATATAAACTAGCAAGCACACACATGCGCATATGTATTCGTGCATACATTTTTCACAGTCTCCTGTCTTTCTGCCTTGCATCCCTACATTGGTTTATTCATGATGCCAATATGGGTTGAGTTCCTCCCTTGACTTCCTCAATGATGGACTGTCACCTGGAAGTATAAGCTGAAATGAACCCTTTCCTACCCAAGTTGCTGCGGTCATGGTGTTTCGTTGTGGGGATAAGAACCCCAGGATAAAGAGTTAAACATAGCCAGGATTCACTTCTGGACCAAGGGTTAAGGTTAACCTCTCTAATTCCATCATAATCCATCAGGTCAAATCAGTCACCTGGCCACACCAGCTTTGTGGATGGCATGCAAGAGGGCTGAAGAAATCACAACATTAAATCCCATAGGATGCTGATGCCATAGTCATGATGCTTGACATAAATGTCATGTACTCGTGAAATGTTCTGAAGCCTTCTCAATACTCATAATACATTTTGTCACTCTGTTACGTTCTAATGGAGTTTGCTGATGTCTGCCTTGGTGCATCCACTGCCAACTCTGTGAGTAACTGATTCTGTCCACCTCCCATGCTAAGTGCCTGAGGAGTGCAAGCTCTAGAAGGGCGGAGTCAGGGGCCAGGGCCACCTTCCTCGTGGCAGTCCCTTTAGTGAATAGTGTAGTGTCTTACACAGCTCAGGTGCCCATTAGAAATGTCCTGAGCAAACTAACGTAATAAGTATATTGGCAAAGGACAGAACCACGACAGTTGTGTCCCTATTTGAAGGCTGCCAGTGTCAATGGCAACTTTCTATGGATATATACATGTCCATGATTGTGTTAATAATTTTTTAAGATTTATTTATTTAACGTGTGTGTGCGAGCATTTTGTCTGCATGTACGTATGTATACTGCATGTGTGCCTGATATCCTTGGAAGTCAGAAGAGGCCATTGGATGCCTGGGGACTGGAGTTTCAGGTGTTTGTGAGCTGCCAGGCATTGGGAACCAAACCCAGTTCTTCTGTAAAAGCAATGACTGCTGTTAATCAGTGAGCTCCATCTCTAGCCCTCATACTTTTTTATTTTTGATGGATCCCAGGGTCTTTTACATGTATTCTGAAGGCTTTTAAAAAATTGACATCACAGCACTGATATATTCACAAAATTCTTTATCAACAAGTTTGGGTAATCTAGTTTAAGAAATCGCTATGCCGCCTCATGGGAGAGAAAAATCGTTAGAGATCTATAGTCTGACCTACCTGTGAACTCTGGGAACTAGAACAATGACTTGCTAGGTAAGATATGCCCCCAGGTACAATAGCAGTATCACTGTTTTGGGGGGAACCAATTGCTCTCTGAATGAATTTGAGGTCTACTCAACAGGGGGGAATTCACACCTCACGCTATAAAACCTGTTAAAAAAAAAAAACAACCCATGTCTGGAGAGGTCATAGGCCCTATTGGGGGACCTATGGTTGTTTTGATATGTGGACATGTTATCAGACCACCAAGACTTCCCCTCATGGTTCTCCTTCCTGGCTTCTCTTCCCCTGGGACTACCCAGGAATGCTCTGCTTGGATTAAGCCTGGATTTATTAATTTGGTTTGATTGGCTTATTACACCGGCAGTAGCCATGGATATCCAATAACCAGGGATTCCAAACTTATCACATAGACCTCAGTATGTATCCACTAGTCAGTGGCACACGTTCAAGTGGGCAACTGTAATTAAACGTAATGGGTCACAAAAAAGAAAATATGACAGTAGGAAGCGGTGTTGTTGGGAATTAAAGGGATTCATGTGGGATGGGGTGAGATAGAGAGGGTAATGGGGAAGGTACAATCAGAAAACATTACACATGTCTTTGAAACTGTGAAAGAATAGATCAGTTAATTTTGTTAGAAGTTGGAATGTGGAGGGCAGAGGTGGGCAGCGGGCTTCCTGCTCTCTGGCCCTCTACCTTCTTCCCTTGCGACAGGCTCTCTCACCGAACTTGGAGCTAGACTGGTGGCCACCGAGCTCCACGGACCCTCCTGTCTTCATTCCCTTGCAGTGCTGGGGTTGCAGCGTATGTGTAGTCACTGGGATGCTGGGATTTGAACTCACATCTCCATGCTTGTTCACTAAGTAGCCTTACCTATTGAATAGTCTTCTCAATCATCAGTCTTTCACCGAGTTCATCATCTTCTGGAGAATGGATGTGCTTTCCTACGTACTATAAAACACTGTCACACGTTGTTTTAGGCCAGAGCATGGACCTCACCATCATCTGCAAAGCAGGGTGAGAACAACTTTTAAGAGTAGCACACACTCTTGACCTCTGTGCAGAAGCAGTAACTGGACCCTAAAAATGTCCTTGGCATCTAGTTAGCGTTGAATTCATTATGCAATCTTGCATGGTATTATGCATTTTCAAATTCACTGAGACTTGGAAGATACTGCAGTTCTTGGGCCAGAGAGATGGCTCAGTGGATAAAAGCACTTGTCCAGAAAGCCTGCTGGCTCAAATTCAGTCTTCAGAATCCATGTAAAAAGCTGGATGCTATGGTACACATCTATAATCCCAGCACCCCTAAGGCAAGGTGGCAAGCCGAGACTGGAGAGTCGTCTGGAAGCTTGTGAGCCAGCGAGGCTAAACTACACTGTGCAGTGGCAAACAGCAGAGACCCTGCCTCAGTGAGAAAGATTAGACTCCTGAGAAGTTGTCCTCTGATCTCCACATGATCAGACACACACACCCAAAGACAACACATATACACACAACACATACACACATACCACATGCATATACTATATACACAACTCATACACACATACTACACACACACACTGCATCTACAAATACTACACACACATCATACACACACTACATACACAAATAGTACACACACACTACATGCACACTGTACACACTACATATACACATATATCATGCACACACACTATATACACACACTATATACACACATGCTACACACGCTGCACACACACTGCACACACTACACATAATCTACAGACACTACTCACGCATACTACTAAATGCACACACACTTACAAACACACACACACACACTTTAAAAAAAATATAGTAATTCTTTATCACAGTGCCACAAACAAATTTCTGTGGCTCGGCTTTAGAGAATAAAACAAACAACCTTTGCTTCATGTTTTTCAGTTCTAAGCCCCACACTTCCTCACTTCATCTTCACTTTTAATTTTTTTCCTTTCATTTCATCCACTATCATGAAAGAGAGATGCCTTTGTGGTACAGGATGCATAATGAGTAAGAGAAAGTTCGGGGTTGTTTCACAAAAGAGATAAAAGCCAATTTTTTTTACTAAAAATCAGATTAGCACTTTGTGGGGCTCTGGGTAAAATTTTTTTTCCTTTTTTTTTTTTTTTATAATTTTGTTTTCCCCTTCCATCTTCTACAAGTAAGCCCATAGACTCACAGAAGGAGGTTTGCCTCCACCTCTTCCAGCAAAGCTGTAGGATTTGTGACCACCCATGCCCAATATGTTTTTTTCTCTGTGAGATTTCCAGAAGCCCTCCTATGACACAAAAGCCATTTCACCCCTTCATCTCCAATCTGTGTTCACCATGTGTGTGTGAGCCGGGGTTGAAGCTGGCCACTGGAGACCCAGAGAGGAAAGGACAAGCCTATCCTCAGGGGGCCTGCACTCTAGGGGTGGGGAGCAGACAGAGCTTATAATTAGGAGTCATCACAAAGGGGACAGAATGCCATTCCAGAGCTGTCCCAAGCGGGGAGAGCAGAGTAATATCCCAGAGGAGGAGGAGGCTCCCGAGGGAGGTCCCAGAGCTGCGGGAGTCACAGAGACAATAGTGCGCTTATGTTCTCTGCAAGCTGGCCACACGCATCTCCTGGTTGCATTGTTTCGGGTTCAAACCCTACTGCTTTATTCAGACGCCTTGGATCGTTCCAAAGGAAACCTTAGGAAATAGCAGGGGACAGGCTGAGGGGCCCAGATTGGAGTCAGAAGCCTTAGAGTGGAAACTCAGCTCTGACTTTCTCCTGTTGAGTGACCCCTAACTTTCAAAGACTCGGTTTCCTTCTCTGCAAACACAAGACTAATAATACTAATCTAAAAGCTTGAGGCCCAAGTAGGGTGGGGCAGGGAGCCTGCAGCAGGAAGTGCTCAGTCCAGGCCATAGTCATGATGCCCTTCTGTAGTCCTTGCCACGTTTTACTCCGTGTTGTTTTGCAAAGGCTCCTGGCAGAAGGGGCAGCAGCTGAGCACCTAAATCCTGCCCTCTGTGAACCGGTGACCCCCCCTGGCCACGGAAGCAGACAGGTCATTTAAAAAATGTAATTTTCGAAATGACATTCTTCATGCTAAGTCCAGGGCAGGCATGTCCATTCTGCTCAGAGAGAGCTGGGGGCAGTAACCCAGAAAGGAGAGGTAGCCCTCGCTTTGCCATTCTGCGGCCCGGGCGGCTGACAAAAGAATTGTGCAAATGAACCTTTAAATCCGTAAATAGTGCCCCCACAATGCCGGGAAGAATGCAGCAGTGACAAAGGACAATATTCACAGTTTATCTCAGGGTGATGGATCTGAATGGACGCATGAACACGGGTTTGTTAGAGAAAGAGCCGGCCACAGCCCCCCGCCGGGAACCCAGTGGCCGCAGTCTGCAGTGCAAACAGTCAGTCTAAATCCTGAACAATTAGGGGAAACCAAGCTGCCTTTATCTGAACTTCAACTTGTTCTCATGATTGATATGGGAAATGAAGAGTTGTACCCTGCTCGGGAAGGGTCCGCTGGCCCTGGCTGCACGCGGGGGCCTTGGGGAAGGTGTGTGATGTGCACTTACTTCAGATGCAGGGCGGGAGCAGCCCACCGCCCAGGTTAGTGCCAGAGCGGGGAGGTCCTCAGTGGCCAGGCTGGCCTTGGGGCATTTCCCTAGGTTAGTATTGTCCCCGAGCAGTAAAATACTACAGCAGTTATTTCAGTTACACCAGAGTCTCCTCATTTGATCTTGGGTAAGGCCAGAGCATCGCTTCGTAGGTGGGAAAGGCATTCCATACCCCTGCGTGGTTTGGGTGCAGTTGGGCTTATCAGTCCGGGTCTCAGTTTTGTCACCTGAAGAATGGGAACAGGGTCTGCTTCCCATAAAAGTGTGCGCGATATGCAATTGCTAAGCATGCCGAAGGTAGGAAGTGTTTTATCAGTATCTTAGAGCTTGAATTTGTCTTCACAGCTGGGGCAGGAGGATATGTGACTGCGAGCAGGTACCTCAGACTGCTTCAGGGAATTGGACAGGGGCTTCTAAAAGCAAAAAGAAGAAGGTAGGCACCCAATAAATGGTGTCCCGTTCAAGGCCAGGGGCTGTGGCCTATTCACCTTAGAGACCTGGTCTCTTGCTCAAGGAAAAATGAGGAAGCTATTTATTGAGTGAAACTGAGTCACAGAAGGAAAGTCTGCAGTACAAGAAGGAACTGGGCCTGGAGGATGATGGTGACATTTAAGTGTCCACTTGTGGGAGGGGAAGACTTCGTTTTATGCGGCAGAAAAATGTCTAAAGGCTGGGAAGCAGTGGGCAGAGGGCACCTTGGTTGAAGTGCAGGGTTCATGGAAGGGGGTGGGTGAGAGGCTGGAGAAATAAGCAGGTCATCCAAGGCCTTGGAAGTGAGGTGAAGATCTGCCTTTTACTCGGTAGGTAACAGGAAGACACAAAGTATTCCGGAGCAGTGGGCTACCTTCTCATTTGTCTCTCTCCCTGGAGAGACTTTCTGAGGTTGGGGCCTGACTGGTGTCAGGCAGCAACACAGAAGGGCTTGTCCAAAGCAGAACCAACAAGGCTCTGTGACACATTTGATGTGGGGAGAAAGGTCAAAGGTGGCAAACGTTGTCAGCCTTTGACCCCTGCACTTATTCATTAATTAACGAAACTTCGTGCTCCTTTCCAGAATTCCACAGGCTAGCCCACTCGTTGCCAGGAACTTACATAATCAATCACTTAATTACACCGCAGATTTCCAGGGAGGGATAGAGAGTGTGTTCACCTTCCAGTAAGCAGCACTCTGTTCTTCCAAACTCATGTGGGAACTGTTCACATTTGTACTGTACAAAGAAAGAAACAGATGCCATCGTCCCTACATCTTCACAGAGAAGGAAACTGAGGCCCAGGACAATTAAGTGATTGATTTGCCCGAGCCTGAGCTGGGGTTTGAACTGGGTTCTGCCACCGACAAAGCCCTTCAGTGTCCTTTATGCTAAACGTCTCTGGTGTGGCTGGCTGGGAGGCACGGCAGGCCACAGCACAAAAAGATCTACGCTCAGACCACTCTGCTGAAACAGACTTCCAAGAACCCTCTTCAAAGCAGCCTGAGGCATTCAGCTCCGCCGGGCATTCACTGTGGAAGTATTTCCTTTGTCCCCACCATCAGAGGTAAGTGACATCTTGAACAGCTCAGGAAGATTAAATAGCCCGGCTCGGTCGGAAAGCTTAAGAAAAGAGTGAGAGAAAGAGAGAGGGAGAGAGAGAAGAAAGGGGCCACGCCGGCCATTATGGAGCTGGCCCTTTTTTTTTTTTTTTTTTTTTTTGTTGTGAAAGAGCTCCCAAGAAGCGCCATTTGGAAGAAGCAGGCGCAGATAAGACTACAATGACCGAGAGCCCGAGAACTCCGGAGAACCCGGGGCTGGGCGCGATGAATACGGATTACTGCAGCTTGGAGCTTCTGAAGAAAAGGGGGAATCCCAGTCAGGATGGAAGTGAGGAATTCCTTTTTTCCCCCCTTCCCCTTGGAGACTCCAGTTCACTGCGCAGCAACAATGCAAGGTGGGGGGCACTTGACATGCCCCTCTTCCAGGCCATGTTGGCGCCCCATGTGGGGCTCCTGGGGAACAAGGCCGGTGCAAGCCCAAACAAAGCTGATTTTAACCCAATAAACTCACCCCACATTCTCAAATAGAAATGCCAAAAGCTTGGGCTTGCTGAGTATCCATCCACTGCCCAGACACATGGGACAAACAGGGCGTTGGGCTGGGCGTGTTTGAACAGTAAAATTCACCTTCTGGTAATGCTTTCTTCCTTTTTTGTTTTGCTTCCGTGAGGGGAAGACTTTGAATCCCGCTAGCAGCTGACAAGATGTCAGGAAAGGGCTTATCTCTGGAGGTGATGGAAGTGTGTTCTTCCTGCAATTGTCATTATTATTGTTGTTGATGATGATGTTGGCGGTTCTGAGGAGGGAACCTGGGGCCTCCTGCACCCTCACTAAGCACTGCACCAGTGAACTGCATTCCTAGCCTGTGAGTCTGTTCTTAAACATACACAATCCTCTTTCATCCCAAACCACGCCCTCAGACACGCAACGCTCACTTAGGAAATGTGCACAAAGCCCTTTAGACTGTAAGTTACTGGCTCTGAGTTCAAGTCCAGCACAGCCTACTGATGGTCTGGAAACAATCCCTTTGCTGCTCCAAATTTTGTTTCTCTCTTGCAAAGCCTTATTAAGCACTCTGTTGCTTACAAGATGCGGCCAGCTGTTTACTTAGTGCCCTTTCGACATTCTCATAGTGCACAGTGCCTAGCAAGAAGTTCCTATGAGTGAAGCATGCCAGGTACAGCTTCTCAGGAAAAAAAATAAAAGCAGTAACTGCCACAGTGTTCATACTATAAATGTATTTTCTTTATTCAAACATGAAATACCATATTCATTATTTCCCAATTTTTTGATAAAAATTGGTAACTCAAAATTCACTTAGTATGGCTGGGCGGTGGTGGCACACGCCTTTAGTCCCAGCACTTGGGAAGCAGAGGCAGGTGGATCTCTGTGAGTTCGAGGCCAGCCTGGTCTCCAAAGGGAGTTCCAGGAAAGGTGCAAAGCTACACAGAGAAACCCTGTCTCGAAAAACCAAAAAAAAAAAAAAAATTCACTTAGTAATGAATAGTTACAGACTCCCCTCCGGCCCCCCTAAAGTCCCTTTGTGAAATTTACCTCTAAGTTCAAGGTTCTGCTCAGTTACAAAAGGTCACCACTGGTTTGCAAATCTCTTACCTACTTACAAGTAAGCAGGGGAGGTACTGAATCCAGAAATAGAATTTCAGATGAAGAATATAGGTGAAAAACTTAAAAATCATCATTCCTTCTAAGCCAGTATCCCATGGAAATGATATGCTAATACGCTTACCAAAATCATGCCAGCCTTCTGGGGGATGGGGATCGAATTCAGGGTCTGACACATGCCAGGCAAGCGCTCTACCATTATGCCACATCCTAATCATTTAAAAATTTATTTTGAGACATTCTTGCTCTGTTACCCAGATGGGCCTCAAACTTGTGATCTGCCTGCCTCAGCTTCCTGGGTAGTTGGGATTACGGGTGTGAGTCACTGTGTCTAACACGTCTAGTTTTTTTTTTTTTTTTTTTTTTTTCGAGACAGGGTTTCTCTAGGTAGCTTTTGGAGCCTGTCCTGGAACTCGTTTTGTAGACCAGGCTGGCCTCGAACTCATAGAGGTTCACCTACCTCTGCCTCCTGAGTGCTGGGATTAAAGGCGTGCGCCACCGCTGCCCGGCCACCTCTCTAGTGTTAACAGATTTTCTTTCTCTGCCTTACCTTCTGTGACTCCCTTCCCTACTTCCTCTCCGCTTCACTCTCTTCCCCTTCTTCCTGCTGGACGCTGCTTGCCTCTCTGGGTTCAAGTCCACAGTGAAAAGAGGTCTGGGAAACTTCAAGGGAAGGAAGTTTCATCATTCTGAAGTCCTTAGGTCTTAGAGCATGAACCCGGTGCTTGCCATGTTGAATTGTACTCTGAGAGCACCCTTAGTCTAGCATGACTCTCCTTCATATGGGAAGGAGAGGAGCCTTCCAACAGCTGCCTCCTCTGTCCCTGGGTTCCCTAGGAATTCCAGGTCAGGATCCCTCTGAGGCCTTAAGCTTTGTCACTAGGGGGAAGACTGTGAAGGTGTGAATAAGATACCGTGGTAACCAATGTCCCATTGCACACGTCCAGCAGGGCAGTTCCAGAACTGCTCTGGGCTTGGCTTTCTAGGCTGAGGGTGTGAATACCTAGGAGCTCTGGTGAGGATAGAAAGAGATGGGGTGATGGAAAGTTCCATGAGGAGAGCACAAACAGGTTAGAGGATGTGCTGAGTGGGCCGCCTCCATGGGCCATAGAGCCTATGTCTATCTTCACTATGTATAGGGCATCGGGGGCTGTGTCTTGGATGCTCTCTGTATTACATGGGGCTGCAGGGACCTCTTCACCAATGCTTGGAAGTTATATTCACGGGCTCTTAGAACAGTGCCCAGCAGTGGTTACTATGGAGATCCATAAATGGTCACAGTGCTGAGGAGAGTAAGTTGGCTATTAGATGCTCAGCTATAGATGGGACATGTGTGTCCGCCTCCCCAAGGCTCAAGGAACGTTGTGGAAGAGAGGACACGAAGGATCTAAGAAGATTTGGAATACCATGGAACTCTGCCTTTGGGGCACGACACAACCATGGCACACTTCAACAGTGTGACTACCTGCAGAAGAGCTAGGTCCATCACCATTCCACCAGGGAGGAGGAGGTGACTCATGAGGTCCCACTCACCCTCAGAATCTATAAACAACTGATGTCATTGGGGGAGGGAGAGACATTTTCTTCAGTGGTGTAGCCGTGCATAAGGCGCCCCTCCCTCAGGCATGCTGTTGGAAGCAACCCGAAAGACACTCATTGGGTCACAAACAGTAGAGATGCCAGAGTAGAGAGCAGCAGGAATGAGGAGAGAGAAAAGGGAGGGTGAGGGGTGAACATGGATGAAATCGGTTCCTATGTGTATCTAATATGTGCTAACAGAAGTGTTTCAAAGGGGGACAGGACCTGGCACATAGGCAGGGCTAAAAGAAACTTTTCGAAAGGTTCTTTGGCAAAGGAGCGGGGAGCAAAGTAGGAGAAAGAGTGAAAATGAGGGGGAATGGACTGCAGATGCTGCCAGCTAGCAGGTCCCTGGAAGACTCACTCCAGGAAACGGTATTCCAGCTAAGGTTATAAGGGACGTGTTGAATGGTAAGAGACAGAGCACTGTGTTTCTGAATTCTTTAGGCTAGCTGCAACGAACATGGAGAATATACTGTTTACAACTGAGTTGATGTGGAAGCAGTTAGCTGGTGAGATAAACTACCGTCCTCTGGAAGTAATAATACAGCCTGCCTTATTTTCAGTTGAGCCCTTGTATAATCCCTTCACAGGAAAAACAAAAACTGAAACAAAATAAAGAAGAGACCAAATTAAAAGGTATTTTTCTTGTAGCAAAACAGAAACATCTTGTATTTGTTCTGGATCTTCAAAGTAGGCGCAGCAGACATCAGATGGATCAGGAGGTGAGCCAGGCTCACAGCCAGGCTAGTTTTTGGTTTTTTGTTTTTGTTTTTCTTTTTAGTAAGATGGCACTTCCTCCCGTCTCTCCATCTCTCAGATCCTGTGAAAGCAACTTCATGCTTCTCTGCAGATGGGAGGTTTTCCTCCAGAGCCTCTCTGGGTGCCCTTCAAGCTGTTCTCCACATTCCCTGCAGTGTGGAAGGAAGCCCCTAAGGCAGCCATTGGCTGTCAGATTGACTTAGTTGAGTCTCCCGGGGACTGTGACTGGCTCGTCATTGGGGGCGCCAGCTCAACTTTATGCATGCAAGGAGATCTCTCTTCTTCTTACTAAGATTCTATTGTAGGGTGAGAGATGGATAGATGGACAAAGAGCTTGCCATGAAAGCATGGATTCAAGCATGTTCCCCAACACTCCCACACCCCCCCAAAATAAACTGGTCAAGGGGCTTGTGCTCTTAGTCCCAGTACTGTGTGTGCAGAGCCAGGTAGGTCTCAGGCACTCATTGCCAGCCTAGAGGGATCAGGGACTTTCAGGTACAAAGTGAGAGACTGTGTCTCAAAACAAACAAGCTAAGGTGGGTAGAGGTCCCGAGGAATGACATCTGAGAGTGAGCCACATGCACGTCCGTGTGCACATCCACAGAATCTATGTGAAGGTCAAGGGAGGTGCTGTAGTTTTCCAGTTATCTGTTCCAGACTCTCGAAGTTGCTGTTTTCTGATCCTTTGCCCTTGAGTCTGCCTTCTAGGATAGTTCACTCCAGGTCCCCA
>CABHPH010150610.1:0-24400 GCA_902168325.1 Peromyscus nudipes
GGGATGAGGGCAAGTTTTTAAGGATAAAAATAAGAGATGAAAGTGACTACAAAGGAAAAAAACACAATAATTTCAGGTAAAAGAAAAATGTAAACTTCTGGTATAAATTAAAAACAAAAGCAATAAATGACTGGAAAGCTATATGCAGGAAAAAGATAACTGTTTATCATCCATAAACAATGAGCTATTCCAGATCAATAAGAAATAAACTGTCCTAAGAAAGTGAACAAAGGATGTAAGACAATTCATGAGAAAAAAATCCTTAAGAATATGAAAAAGGGAGGCGACCATATTAACAACTAAAGAGAATTAAAGAGAGCATCAAGCTCTCTATGATCCTAAGTGTATTACATGAATTATGTCATATGGAAGTGTTTAGTTTTTATAATCATTTCACTACCATCCCATTTTATTGATGGAAAAACTGAGGATTTTCACAAGTACATAACCTGGCTAGTAAGTGGAAAGTTCAGACTTTGGTTCCAGGTCTGCTTTGAAGCCCACGAACCAAACCAGGAAACTATTGTACCATTATGCGAGCAACAGCGTGCAGCCAAGAGAGGTGTCGATGGGTGCAAGGTTGATGCTATTTCTTAGTTTAAGACTCCATCGAGAAGGCTGCGTTCTGGAAGGCATGAGTTTCTTCCTTTATGCAAGAACAATTGAATGACTGATGTGAGAATGCCACTCTTCTTCTTTCTTCTGGCATTTCTGGACACTAAAATCCTATTCCTTGCTAGTCACTGTCAGTCTGGCATGCGTCTTTCTCCTGGCTTCTAAGCAACAGCGTGGCCTCTTTCCAGGAGAACCACCCTGGAACAGCCAAACACATGTCTGAGCAATTTGCAGAGCCCCTTGCTGCCTTGGGTGGTTTTGCAAACTCCTCTTTTAACAATCCATGATTTCTTCGGAGCCACAGCACAGGGTGGAAAGCTCAGCTGGCTCGTGGTAGAGTTTCATAGATGCTG
Source organism: Peromyscus nudipes (assembly GCA_902168325.1). Taxonomy (NCBI): domain Eukaryota; kingdom Metazoa; phylum Chordata; class Mammalia; order Rodentia; family Cricetidae; genus Peromyscus; species Peromyscus nudipes. The sequence continues at coordinate 969 of CABHPH010150610.1, forward strand.
CCATATAACTGGTGAAAAAGACGATTGTCCCAAGCACAAGGTTTTTGTATTGTGTCAGCAGGCTTGGCAATATGAGACATTTGTCACAGGTCCACTTGGATCCTGTTGTGAATCATTCTCCATGCTTTTGGCTTCTCAAAACTTGGACGGGCTTGAACAGTTTCGCTGCTCTTATCATGGGGTTGGGAGTATAGTTGGTATTTAATAATTACTCAAGGGCTGCAGAGATGGCTCAGTGGATGAAGGCAGTGGCCATGCAGGCCTGAGGACCTGACTTTGCCTCCCAAGGGTTGTCCTCTGACTTCTACACATGTACAATGACACACGAGGGTTCATATGTACACACACACACACACACATAAATTAATTAAAAAATAACCACTCTAACAATTGCTTTATAAGGAACTGTAAACATTGAGCTGGGGAGATGGCTTGGTCAGCAAAGTGCCTGCCATGCAAGACTGAGGACCTGGTTTTGGATTCCCAGCATCCATGTAAAAGAAGCTGGGTGTGACTGACACTTGCCTAAACTATCAGTACGAGGGAGGCAGAGACAGGAATATCTCTACGGGTTTTTGGCAAGACAGTGTAGCAGGATTGGTGAGCTCCAGGCTCAGTAAAAGGCTATCTCAAAAAAAAAAAAATAAATAAAGTGGAGAATGAATGAGGGAGACTTGTGATGCTGGCTCCTGGCCTCCCCACATGTGAGCATACACATGAATACATATGCATGCATACACACCCTCCCCACACAAACAGTGAAGTTCGTTTAACTGGAAAAAAAATGCATACTCAGTAGGGGGCGTGTCTGTACCTGGGGGCCCCTAAATCTGTATGCATCCAGAATTTTCTAGTTCTTTCCCTAGTTCAGTGGAAATGTGCATCTGGATGCTAGGGCTTCCTCAGTTTGAGAGCAGAGATAGGGCCTCCCTCTGGCTGTTGGCACACACTTGGCTTTTTGTCTTCTATATGGTTTTGCAGATGAATATGTTGGGAGGTGGCTTCGACATTGGGTCAGAAAGACTTCTGCTACTCAGTCCAAACACTCAATGAAGCAGGAGCTGAGAAGGGTGACGGGGAGACAGATGATGTGGCCAGGGTGCCTGTCTTTCTTTTGTTAGTTGACTTGCACAGCTAAGGCCCGAGTATCTGCAAACATGTCTGTCCTGGGGGACATTGGTGATGCCACTGTGGCTACTAAGTTTTTCTGGGCTGACAAGACGGCTCAGTGGGCAAAGGAACTTGCTGTTACACCTTATGAATTGAGTTCAATTCCTGAGACCTACATGGAGGGAGAAAATTGAGTCCTGAGAACTGTCCTCTGATCCCCTACACCCCCATTCACTCACACAAATAGGTAAGTGTAAACATTTTTATTTCAAAAATACATTTTTCCTTGACCAAAGCCCACACTTTTCCCTCTAATTTGTATAATTACTATTATTATTGTTGTTGTTACTAACTTTTTTACCTTGGTGCACTTGTGTGTGTATGTCTATGAGAGAGAGAGAGAGAGAGAGAGAGAGAGAGAGAGAGAGAGAGAGAGAGAGAGAGAGAGAGAGAGAGAATAAGTGCATGCCCAGGGGGGCATGAGTGGAAATCAGAGTGCAACCTGGAATGCTGGCCCTTTCCCTTCTACTCCGTGTGAGAAATGGTCGTTTATTGCCCCCCACTGCATGTGCCAGACTTGCTGACCCTTGGGCTTTGGGAATTCTCTTGTCTACACCTTACCCCTCACCATAGGAAGGCTGGTGTTACAGTTGCTCACTACATCATCAGCTTTGGATAGGTTCTGGGTATTTGAATTCAGGTCCCCACACTCTTGCGGCAAATGCCTTACCGACCGAGCCATCTCTCTGGCCCTGCAGTCTGTATGACTGGATCTGTTGCTTTCACCTTCATTGTGAGGCCTGGCTCTGGGGTCTCTCTAACAACAACAGTGATGAATGGATCATTTCACAGGTGTTTCTCCTGTTGGGATTCCCTTGACACTCGGCACCACTCCGTGCCAGCCCTGGGTTCCCGGGATGGCTTGGATAGTTGTCTTCCATCCTCTCATTGATTTGGTAGACAGAGGATATCAGAGGATAAAGAACACGCACAGCATCCCTTGTCTGTCATTCACACCTTGACATTAGGGAGAGTGTGAGTTAGCAGGTGGGAAGGACTTTCTCTGGTGTCCTGTGTAACAGCGTGTGCTTCATTCATGGGCACCTTTCATGCTTCTAGGGTATCAGTTTCTTCCAGAGTGTTCAAAATCTAGCTACCAGGAGCTAGTTATATTATTTTTGATGTTACCTTCCAGGTGAACAGTCTGTGAGCTCCATGGACTTGGGGGGCATCTTGATTTTAACCATTATAGAATGTATTCCCAGTGCTTATCACAGGAGCATTAGATTTACTTTGTGTTTTTTTTTAAAGGTACAGTACATATAATTGAGTGATTAGTACTTACTAAGCAAGCACACTTTTTAAAAATGTACTTTTTATGTGCTTATGTATGTGCATGTGTTAATGTGTATGCACATATGTATGCAGGTGCTCATGTGTATATGTACTTGTCCTTATGGAGGCCAGAGGCTGATGTTGGATGTCTTCCTCAACCATTCTCTATCATACTTTTTGAGACAGAAGTCCCAGTATATATACACTTACAAGCTGTAATCCTTTGGCAGTGCAAAGCCAGGCTTCCAGGGTCAAACAGAGGGGTGATAAGAATCACATAGAGAGGCAGTAATTGCTAATTATCATTTGCAACCCAAAAGTGACTAATGGGGAAATGAATTAACTAAAGGCAAAATTTGGGTAATATCTAAGAAGAGGGATCTTATGTGCTCAACTATAATCTTAAACGTGATTGGTAGAAAATGTTAAGAATCTATAAGTTGCTAGGTTAATGGGAGAAAATAAAACTGCCTTCTTTTTTCCTGTAGCTCCTATCTGTCCAAGCTATCTGCCGTTTTTTTTCTGCAGTGTGGGGGAAAGTGTGCTCGGTCGCTAGGCAACCTGTGTACAGCTAGATGCCTCTGGTGATAGTTAAAGGGAGATCTGGAACTGGAGGTAAGATTTGGGAAAGGAGGTAGTTAAGCTTAATTGGCACATCCGCCAGGCCTTCTCATACCAGCAGCCTGGATGCTTAAGTCTGTTCTTAGAGAATACAGAGGTATTTCTGATAAGGTACTTTCCTCTGTCTGGGGATGGTCCTGGCCGGATGCTGCCAATGACGATAATTATAGGGAGGCTTGAACTGGGGTTCTGGCTGTGCATAGCTGTCAGCGCAGGTTATCTAAATATTCCTTTAGTAGAGGGGAAATGGTGCCCAAAAATGATGGAAAAGCTACAAGAGCACACAAGAAACTCATAGCAGGAAACAGCTGATAATCAAAAGCCAAATATCACCAAGGCTCCTTGAGCCTCAGCCTGACCTCTGGAAGGTCTTTGGCTTCTTCCAGGTATTAGCTTGTCATAATCAGCTGAAATCTTACTTTGTATAATTTTGCAGCCTGCAGTACCAATCTTAAGCCTCCCAAGGTAACATTAGTTATGGACCACGTCTCAAACTCTGAGTCTTCATCTGCTCTTGTTGGCACATAATGTGATGGAGAATGCTGCTCAGTGCAGATGAATGCACACAGAAATCTCCTTCCCAGGGGTCCAGCCAGCAGCTGGGTGCTGTGAAGAACTAATGATGTGATTCTACTTTGATGCATAAAATGAATGAGCAACATATTCTTATAAACAGGGTTGCATATTTCTTTCACTTCTGTGATTTGTTTGGGCAGGTTGAACCTGAGCATGAAGGCTATGGAGATGCTAAGTGAGGACATGAGTGTGAAGTCCAGTAATGTCCAAAAGTCTAGCTCACGGGTCCCCATGAACCTGTGAACTTGCCACATTTTGAAAGGGAGGATTCTGGAAGATACCAGGGTATAAATGGAGTAGCATTTAGGTGATGGGGATCAAGGGAGGTAGCGTGCACTAACCTAACATCTGGAAGGTGTGGGATAGGCATGAGCAGTGGAATTCAAAGGACCTACCCAGACTTGTGGTCTACTCAGGAGGATGAAGCTTCCAGAATGAGTGAAGACTCAGAAAAAAAAGGTGTGTTGCAAGCATATCAAATGTGAGTGTGTCTAAAAACCTGGGAGGGATTAGAAGACAAAGACTGTGTGGCATCATACAAAAGACAATTAGTATGAAGTATCCTGAGTGCCTGTTTAGATCTTAGACATCATTGTAAGCATCTACATTGGAAGCAGTCCCGTGGCCCTAGGAAATAACAAAGAGCCTATCCTCCATTTTAGTTTCTGGGGATTTGTGAACTGCCTAGAAAGGAGTAATACCTTCAAGCAAGTTGTTGCCATTGTAACTACTTTTCAAAGTGATTCATTTTTATTTTATGTGTATGAGTGTTTGCCTGAATATATATGTATGTGCATGACATGTATGTCAGGTGCCTGAAGAAACCAGAAGAGGAAGTTGAATCCCCTGGGACTGACTTACACCTGGTTGTGAGCTGGTGTGAATGCTGGGAACTAAACTTAGGTCTTTCGCAAGAGCAGCCAGAACTCTGAATCTCTGAGCCATATCTGCAGCCCCAGAAGTCATTGTAACTACGTATCACCAACGTGTATGTCTGTTTGTTTGTTCTTTTGTGGTACTGGGGATTGAACCGAAGACTTCACGCATGTGAGGCAAGCACTGGGCCACTCAGCTACACCTCCAGCCCAGCAATTCTCCTATTGTCCTGCACCCATAGATAACATGCTAAGAAATAGTAGTGTCATATTCTAACAAAACGGTATTTCACAGAACTAACTGAGGTCTGGGTTCTGCTGTGGGCCACAGTTTGCTGACCTCTCACCCAGTGCAATGACTAACCATGTGTGACTAGAGGCATTTCAGCTCCATGCTCATATTTAGCTGCCCTTGTCACCAGTGGATGGATGTTTCAGGAATGTATTTCAAAATAGAGATCTCAGACATAGGGCAGGGTACAGAGGATAACGAGGAAAATGTGTGTGTATGTGTGTGTGTGTGTGTGTGTGTGTGTGTGTGTCTGTCTGTCTGTCTGTCTGTCTGCCTGAGTCAAGATATGAAGTAATTAATACATGAACAGAAGGCAAAATAATTCCCTCACATTGATAATATAGATACTTAACTTTTGACCTTAATTATTCAGTGGGTGTGCGTTTGTCTGCAAGTGTGCACAACACTGAGGCAGAGGTCAGAGAGCAACTTGCTGGGAAAGGCTCTCTCCCTCTCCTGCAATGTGGGTCCCTGAATTAGAACTCAGGTCATCCAGCTTGAAAGCAAGCGCCTTTACCTACCAACCCATCTTGCAATAGCACAGCTAACTTTAAATAACTTGGAGCTCCCCATTTGAAAATTTGGTTTTGAGGTAATTGAAGATTTCCCTAAATGAGGTCATGCCTAGAAATGCAGAGTGTCTCTGAGAACAGGCATCTGACTGCCACTCAAAGAAAGCCTGTGGAGAGGAGCACGCCACTCATTTGTCAGCATTTGGAATCACGGAACCAGCTTGAAATGAAAACGCTTGCTCTCTTTCTCTGCTTCCTGAAAATTCTGCCCCTGCTCTCCAGCTTGGATGGGCAAGGTTTTTGTACAAAAGAACTCTTAAAGAGAGGCAGAAAGGAAACCACTTCAGGTAACAGAGAGATAACCACTATGAGTCAGAGAGAATTAAGTGAGATAACCAGCCTGGAAGTGCTTATCTGGGGGTCAGAAATCTTGGTCAATCCAGGGACTTCACAGCCTTGGCTGGGTGATTAAAATTTCAACTGGGTAAATTCCTCAGAGCTGCCAGAGAGTAGACACTCCCTTCTCTTGTTCAGGACACCCGACTCTCCCCCAAGTTCCATCTTGGCTTTGACTCCAGACCCAGATTCTCCAAGAATGAAACAAATATATGATTGTGTACTGTGAGGCATGGGGGATACATAGATAACCAGGAGCTTTTTCCCACGAGAAGCCAAAAGAAACAGAATTAGACAAAACTGACATGCCAAGTGCTCAACAGAGTAGAGATGGAGGCTTTGGTTATTGTACCACAGGGTGGGGACCAGTTCTTGGAGATAAAATGGGTGTGTGTATGGTGGGAGGTGGAGAGGAATGCTTGGGGGACAGCATAAGTGAGTCTAGAAGATCTCTTGGAAGTTAGTTGAGTGAATGAGATAAGAATGGGGGAGAAGACCTGTGCCAACAGATGGCTAGAGTGCACAAGAGTATGGGAGTGGGAGAATGGAGGAGAAGATCTGTGCTGACAGACGGGTAGAATGCTCAAGAGTATGAGAGACAGATGCTTAGTGTTAATTTTCAACATGACAGAATCTAGACTAATATGAGAGATGGGTCTCTGGGCATGACCATGGGAGATTATCATGATTACACATTAATTGACGTGGGAAGACCCATCTTAATTGTGGATGGGACTGTTCCTTACACAGAGGATCCTGAATAAAACAGAGAAAGCGAGCCACATACTCTGTATGTATTCATTACTCTCTGTTGTCTGATTGTGGATGTTTTGTGAACCGTGAGACAGAATACACCTTATCTACCTGAAGTTGCTTTTGTCAACATGCTTTATCATAGTGGCAGGAAAAGTAACTGATCCACAGAGTTTCAAGAAAGTTTATCCAACTGTAAGTCACTCTAACAGAGGACATTAGCATTTTGCTGGGGAAGAGAAATGCATTATTCAAATCTATTCTGTCGTGTAGATAGTGAAAGAATTCTAGGGATGAGAAAGAGCTGAGCAGCAAAACAATTAATGATGGGAGAGTAAGAAGGGGCTGCCATGGGAGGCGGTTTTCTTGGCAGCACAGAGATGGCTTTGAACAAGGCTGGAAACAAGAAGGAACATGCTATCGTCAAGAAGGGTTGGATGATAGCTTTGGAGTAGGTGATATGAAAGCTTTCTTGACATGAGCACTTGTAAAGAGAGTGAAATCAGCACAGGACCTCAAGTGTATAGCTGGGCTGCTAAGCAAGCAAACACCACCATGGAGTCTAACACTAAAGAGGCAGGCATGGTGGATCACACCTCTAATCCCAGCACTTTGGAGGCTGAGGCAGGAGGATTGCCATTGGAGGCAAGACTGAGCGTGGTAAGTTGTGGGCCAGTTTTAGAGAGAGAGGAAAAGGGAAGGAAAGAAGGGATTACTGAAAAGCCAGTGGTGAGTATCTAAATTTAGTGATATTCCTCTAGAGGGGTATTAGTCTCTAGAGTTCAAGCTTTAAGGATCTCCATGGGGACAGCATTTGAGACCTTGGACCCTCTGAGATGGAGAGTTGAGCTTGAGACCTTGCACAGAGCTGATTCCTTTGAAGGACTGCACCCCCCACCCCTATAACATGAAAAACTTCTGCCCACTAACATGAGACCACAAATGATACTTTGCCTATCTAGTCTATGGGCCTGCTTGGGATGGGGGAGAGGGACTTTACCCATAACCATGAGTTTCAAGTAAAATAAACCTGAAGATATTTGGGCTGGTGATCAAACTATACAGTTATATGTATATGTATATGTATATATGATCAAGGAACTCTCTGATAACATACAATGGAATCTTGAGCCAAGATAACCTAGAAGTTCTTAGTAGAAGCTTATGGGGGTCATACATCCATGCTGCACAGTTTCCTCTCTAGAGAAACCCTCTCGGAAGGTATTAACACCCCAGATGTCCCTTCTCACTCCCCTCAAACTGGCTACAGCAGAACAGGAGAGTAAAAGGAGCTGCCACAGACTTTGGGACCAAGTTTAAAGTATGGAAGCCTGAATCGGGGAGGGCTTTGTGTTTAAGAATATCGTGGATGATATCTCCAGCAGACTAGGAGGAGAGTGCTGCAACTATCCAGAAAGGAGAGGGGGAGAATTCAAGCCTGGAGTGTGGACTTGGGAACTCTCCAAACAGAAGTAGTAGCTGAAGAATGGATGAGAATCCTTTAGGGAGATGAGGGTCTAGGCCTTATGGAGGGGGAATAGAATGGATGAAGAGATATTGGAAGATGGAGTTTAGCATCATAGAGAAAGCCCCTCCTACTCCTGGGAACTGCTGTTGCGTGGTGGCGATCCAGTTCTTGAACTACTGTCTCCGTGGTGGAATTGGTCATGTACAATCCTGTGGCCACTCCCCAGTAGTACCGGAGCCTGCTTCTGTATCTCTCAATTTGTAGGACGGGACCTGCTTCATGTTGTCTGATACATACAGTGTTGTGTAGATACACTAGAGAGAAGTTTGGGGCTTCTGTAGAGCAGTCATGTGTCTTAAGGCTAAAGAACCAGGAATGCGTCTAGGGAGATGGCTTAGCTGGTAAAGTGCTTATCATGCTCGCTTGGGGACCTGAACTTGGCTCCCCAGCACCCATGTAAAAAGTGTGAGTATGCATGTCTGTAATTCAGTGCTGGCGAGGTGGAGACAGGGGCATGACTAGAGCTCACTGGCCAGCCAGCTTAGCTGAGTTGTTAAGCTTCAGGTTCAGTGTGTGGCCCTGTCTCAGAACATAAGGCCTCCACATGCATGAACATGCACACACTTGCACGCATGGCTGCACATACATGGGCACACACTCACACAGGCACATGTATGTAACACATGCGCACAAAGATCCACAGCTGGAGTTCTCTGCTTTCTCTGCCACCTCTTTCCTGGTGCAGTGGATGAGCCCCCTAAACTGTGATCTAAAAGAAGTCTTTACTATTCTTCTATCAGGTATTCTGACACAGCATTGAAAAAATACTACTCCGCCCCCCCCCCCCCCCCCCGGCAGCTGAGCTGGGGAGCTCATATCTGTAAGGATTTGGTTTTGGGCCCCCTCCATATGTCTGAGAAAACTCTTGCCTTTTCTGTTCTGAACCTAATCTCCTAGAACAAGTGAGGAAGATGAAAAACAATTCAACCTAACAATTCACTCAATTAATAGTTAAGCTGGCTTTAGGATCTCTTCCCTCCAATAACGAAAGTCTAGCTTGTCCCACTTTGTGGCGACCTTGAGAGCATGAGAAGACAGATGGAGACACAGGGGTTGTGTCACTCTCTCTGCCTGGCAGATGTGAGCTCCACTTCCTCTAAATATTTCCTGAATATACAATATAAGTCTTTGGTAAACTGTGTTTATTTCTTACATAATAGTCCAACAATTTTACATGGAGTATGACTTTTTCTCAGCCTCTGTGTTCTTCTCTTTTATGGTCCAGGCATTCCATGTTCTGGGAATTTAGAGTGAGAGCCTAAGCATGGACACAAGCCAGAGAGACAGGAGTCATGAGAACTCAAGACCTAAGGGAAAGTTGAATGGGACAAAGGCCAGTTGAATGGCTCAAAGGCCATTGAAGAGTTAGACATCAAAAATCTGCAGAATGAAAGAGGCAGGGTTCACTGGGCTGAGGTTCCACAGTCCTTCCATGCAGCTAGGTAACACAATCTTCAGGATTTAGAACAGACACTAGGGACCAAGTATTCCATAATTTTAGCCAGTAAGCTTGTCAGATCAATTGATGAAGAACACCAGTTACCAGGGAGGTTTGTACATTACGGCAAATGTGTGTGCGTACATGTGTGTGCGTGCGTGCGTGCGTGCGTGCATGCATGCATGCATGCGTGTGTGTTTCTTTGTGTGTACATGTGTGTGCAGGTGTATGTAGGTAATATCAGGTGTCTTTCTAAGTCACTATCTACCTTATATTTTTGAGACAGGATCCCTCACTAAACCCTGAGCTCGCCAATTTGGTTATGGTGGCTTGTCCAGTGAGCCTCACAGATCCTCCTATCTCTGCCTCCCCTGCGGTGGGGATACAGGCACACGATGCCTCTCCCAGTTTTTTTTACATGGATATTGTGGAATCTGAACTCATAAGGTCACACTTGCACAACAAATACTTTACTGGCCAAGCCATCTGCTCGGGCCTAAGTAAATTTCTCTTGATAGCACTCTGTTGAAGAAAGAAGCCATACCAAGGGATGACCAACCACAGCCGTGAGTGAGTTGCTTTTGCATGCTTGAGAGAACAACTTGAAGGAGGGAGGAATTATATTCATAATTCAAATGTTTCAGTTCCTAGTGGCTACATTGATCCTAAGCCTGTGGTGAAGGACTGTCAAAGCAGCCAGGAGCATTTGGAGGAGGAGACTGTCAACTTCTGATGGATGGTGCAGAAAGTGAAAGAGACCTGGGAATAGACTTGACCTTCAAATGCATGCCCACCCTCACCTGTGGTCTGTTTCTCCAATTAGGGCCTACCACATAAAGAGTGCGACCAGCTGGGGTCCAAGTATCTAATACACAAGCCTGCAGAGGATATCTTATATACAAACTGTAACAAGTATACAGATGGAGACAAGGCTGCATTTTTGATAGGGCAACCAAGACCATGTGGTCAGGTTGGAATCTGGCTAGGGTGAGAGCTATGAAACTGATCATAAGTTGCCACAAGCATTAACCTTCCACAAAGAGGGAACCAGGGAAAGAGACCCATTTTGAGTGCTAGGGATGTAGCTCAGTTGGCAGAGTGCTTGTCAACAGGATGAAGTCCTGGCTTTGGTACTCCGCACTGCACAAAACTGGGTGAGATGGTCTCCTCTATAATCCCAGCACTCTTGAGGTAGGAGCAAGAAGATCAAGAGTTCAAGGTCATCCTTCTTAGTTACTTGGGTTTGAGGACTGCCTGGGATACATGAGACCTTGTCCCCAAAAACAGAACTGTTAGAAATTTTGAGTATTTTACATATCTAATATGAAAACCATGGATGTTCCCAGCATGCCATGAAGATGTAAAAAAAAAATAACTGGCAAAGAGCTTTCTAAAAAAATGTACCATAACATCATTAGGTTAATGTTTGACACATTTGTCGAAGCAAAGTCAAAGCACTAGAAACTCATCTTAACATGAGCCAGGGGGTGAGATGAGGCAATCTGTCCCTCATGCTAGGATGATGTCATTCAAACTTAAAGACTAAAGAGATCACAGTATGCTTATTTTGCAGAAATTATTCTAAGATCCATACATTTTCAGCCTTTCACAAATGTTAAGCCTGAATTTAGGCAGGATTTGATTTCTACTGTCATTCTAGCTCAGGCTCAGTCCTGAAGTGATACTGACATTTAGATAGGAGAGCTGGCTGTTCTTGCAGAGCATCTATGCTTTGAGTCCTAAATAAAATGTGCTCGACTTCAGGAGATGCTTACAGCGGAGTGGGATTGAAAAGGAAATCACACAAGTATGGCAGCACATCCCTGCAATCCCAGCAGTCAGTGCGCAGAGGCAGAAGAATCTCATTGTTCTAAAACACTTGAAGACCTCATGACTTTTAGCCCAAACTCGTCATTTAGAATTTATCTTCACACTGTTATAGAAAAAAAGCACTGTTGCAACCCTGTTATTTTCACTGAGTGTGGTTGAATAACAGTGCCTTTCAATGTATTGGGATCTTGAGAATCCTCTTCTATCAGGGACTATGGGGGTCCAGCCCCTCGATAGTCCCCTCCCAGGGTCTGGGAAGAATCTACAACCAGCTGATAATTAATCTTTGAAGAAAAGAAATTAATCTATGTACACGAAACCCCTTGGTCCATATACTTTATTATTCTGTGTCAGTTACAAGCTTATATTCTGCTCTCATATTTAGCTCCTTCTTGCCTAATTTCTCTCTACACTTATCTGTGGTCCCCTCTAGGTTCTACCATAATTCCTTCATCTTAGTTCTGCCCCTTTTAGGTTCTCATCCATCTTGTTCTTTCCCATATCATCTCCTCTCCCATCTCCATCTCTCTCATCTGTTTCTTCCTTATCTAGTTCTTCCCTATCTGGCTCTTCCTCATCTTCCATCTCATCCCTCTAGTCCTCTCTTCTAGCCCTTCAACCTAGTTCTTCCCCAACTCAGTTTGTTCCTCTCAAGTTCTTACCCATCTAGTTCTTCCATTCTCTTTTCTCTTCTCTGTCCTCTTGTGCCATTTTTTTCTGCAGGGTGGGGGAAAGTGTGCTTGGTCGCTAGGCAACCTGTGTACAGCTAGATGCCTCTGGTGGTAGTTAAAGGGAGATCTGGAACTAGAGGTAAGATTTGGGAAAGGAGGTAGTTAAGCTTAATTGGCACATCTGCCAGGCCTTCTCAAACAGGTAGCCTGGATGCTTAAGTCTGTTCTTAGAGAGTACAGAGGTATCTCTGATAAGGTACTTTCCTCCATCTGGGGATGGACCTGGCCGGATGCTACTAATGATGATAATTACAGGGAGACTTGAACTGGGGTTCTGGCTGAGCATAACTGTTAGCACAGAAGGTTATCTAAATATTCCTAGAAGTGGTTAGATAAGGAGTTAGAGGTCTATAAAGTTAGTAAGGCTGTAAGAAAGGAGGGTCCGACCTAAATTGTGTAAAGCTATTACTTAACGCCCACCTGACCTAGGTGGTGTCTCCTTGTGGAATTCACCTTAAATCAGGAGACTTGCTTGTGGGCTGTTATTACTGCTAGTCCTTGAAAATGGCTAAGGGAGATATCTGATTCCAGAGGAAGCCTTTCCTGAGGCTGTTCTCCAAATACCTTGAATGTGTATGTCCAGAGAATGATCAGTCCACACTGTTAGCCCTTTTTAGGGAAAAATCAATGGGGAAAACTATGAAGGCACACATGATTTTCATAATAGAATACAGCTGATATGTAACAAGCCAAGTAACACCAAAAGCTTCTTGGAATTTGACTTTTCTGGAGGAATTTCTTGATCCCTCCAGGTAGTGACTTTACCATAACTAGCTGAGTTCTTATGATATATTCCTGCAGCCCACAGCACCCTTCCTGGAGGAAGAGGACATGATTGACAGGCTGTGAGGAGCCAGTGTAGGAGTATTTTTCCCTTTCCACTCTGGAGTCCAGTGTGTCTTGGGCACATTCCATTTCCTACATCGTTTCTCAGAAATGGAGGGCTATTTTAATGGTATATGTTTTCTGCTTACCATTCTCTTCTCTGTTCCTAACCAGACTTCCAGAAAGTCTTCAACCTCTGTGTTGGTTACTTTAAACTCTGTGCTCTAAGATTTTTTTTTCTCTTGGGTTCGTTCAAAAGGGCCTTGGGGACCAATGAAAGAGAAAGAGTCAGCTCCTTAGTAAACATTTTAGAATGAGGTGTGTGTGGGACTCAGTCGGGGGACAACACTGGCATTGTACTGAAAATGCAGTGTGGCCAATAACTCATTCCCTTGAACTTGGATTCATCTATGATGTCACGGGTTCCCCTTGTCGTATGCCCAGCAACCTAGGTCTTGTGGTACAAAAGCCTTCTGTGTCAGTTCCTGTGTGGTTTGTTACAGATGCAGAGCTATTTGAGAAGAGCTGTGTCAGTGGGTACCCTGATGGAAATATTGGGGAGGAGTGGGCAACAGCTGGCCTTGGCATGGGCTCCACTGACCTTTCTTTGAGGGTCTTATTGGACACTGATGTCATTCACTGCACGATAGTTGCCATAGGGGAGTGTTTGCGCCATTGAGGGCTGTGCCAAGAGCCTGCAGCTGCATGAGTGTGGTTTTGTTGGAAAGATGGGGAGGAAGAGAGATACGAGTTCCAACTCTTGTCTCTAAGTGTAGCTTAGTGCAGGACCCACAGTGCACAAGACAGAGGTGCCTCTAAATGTTGCCTTCCCTGGGGGTGAAGAGTGACCAGGGGGTTGCAGGTCTAGGAGCCTAGCTCTACCTTCCATAGGCATCATAGAGAAGACTAACGAATGTTCCTCATCCACATCCACTGGAACAAGAAGGACCACTGCCATCCGTAGGAATGGAGGGAAGAGCTGAGGCCTAGAGTTTGCTTTGGTTTATTTAGATCTGGGGTAGTGCCTGGATGAGTTTCATGGAGAGTAAAAGACTTGTCATAGTCAACCTAAGGCAGAGCTGGAATGGACTTCTAAGATGTTGTTTATAAAGAAAATACTTCATTCTTCTTTTAATCCAGGCAAAGTATGCACAGGATGAGGAGTTTGTCACAATGAAATAGTGTTAAGTAGAGAACAGTCTTTAACTTTTGAGATCTTAAATAGCTAGGATTAGGAGGGATCTTGTCTAATATCTGTACCCAGGCCAAGGTTTAGCTTCACTAGGCAAATAAATATATTTGTATCCATTTATCTATGTGTAGACATTATATTTATTTTTGCATATTTTTCAGTATTTTTGTGTATCCTTCTATATTCTCATGTCCAAATATAGCCTGGAAGTTTCAAGGTCTCTCCTGACGACACATCTGTACATTTGCATCTGGTCCTTATGTGTCAGTAGGAGCACATTGATGGATTCTGACTGTGGGTTGTTGGCACTATTGGGATCTGGCATATGCCCTCCAGGGGCCTCTTGCTGGCTGATCTCTTTAAGAGTTTTCTTTCTCCTCAGCAGGCATTCCATGAATTCCTTGTTTTTCTCGCTGAAGACACATCCATTTGGTTTTCTTGCCTCTTTACAATCGCCTGCTTTCAAGTATTCCCAGCTCTCCCTAGAGAGTCCCCACCCTGCAATTGCTATGCATGATCTGAACCTCCCTCTCCTCAGTGCCTTGTCATGGAATTTTACATTGAATAGGGACAGTAACTTGTTGGGAGCATAAGAAATATTCCGGCATCAGACATTTAGCCCCTTTCTCTAATCAGACTCCCCCTACACTAATTGAATTCTCCTCCACTGGAACGCTATGCAGTGCATCAAAATTAGGGAGACAAGATGTACTATGTAGCCCAAGCTGGACTCAACCTTGTAATCTCCTGCCTTTGCCTCCTAAGCAGTGGGATTACAGACTTACTCCACTATGCCTGGTTTTAAGTAATTTTGTATACTGATTTGTGTGTGTGTGTGTGCACATGCGCGTGCGCACGCAGTGGAGGGTATATGTTCATCTGGGAGTGTTGTTTGTTTGCCTGTATATGGAGGCCAGCAGTCAACCTCAAGTATCCTTCCTCAGGAACTAGCTACCTTGTTTTATAGAAGATTTGTCTATTTGTTTGTTTTTGTTTGTTTGTTTGTTTGTTTGTTTGTTTGTTTTGAGACAAGGTCTCTTACTGAGACCTAACTAGGCTAGGTTGTTTGGCAAGTAAGCTTCAGGTACCACTTGTCTCCATCTCTAGCACAGGAATAAGTCTGTGCCATCCCACTTCGCTTTTTGTATGTGGGTTGTGAGGTTCATACTCAACTCATCATGTTTGAACAGTAAGCACTTTATTGGCTGTGGTCACCTATTCATAAATGAATTTAGGGGTTCCATGTAGTACATTTGGGGGTTCCTTGGCTTCTCTCAAGTGCATAAGGCCCAGAGAGAGCTTTGAGACTAGAAGAAATCTAAGCAATGTGGTTTCCATGGTTTTTGTTCAGGCTTTAGAAGGGCATTGGTAGGTGGTAGCCCACCTTGTCCATCACCTGTACCAAAACATATACTTCTTAGTTACAATCAGCCTTATCTGGTTTGGCAGAAACCCCCAAAGGGATCCAGTTCAGCACCTCACGTTCTACTCCTTCACCTGGAGGACCGTTCCAAGGCTCAGAGAAGCTTAGAGTAAACATTCTCTGCCTCTCTGGGTTTCCTCTGATCTTTCTGGAATGTGCTAAGCCTGTTTCTGGACTGTATTCTTGGACAGAGGCTGACTAGGCTTCTGTTAATCTTCAACCTTTAAGTATGATGCAGAAGAGAATCAGTGCACACTCACTACTGCTGACCGCTCTGTGACCACTCACTCACCCCTTCCCTCTCAACCTGGTAGGGAAGGCAGAGCTCTGAAGCTGATCAGCCGATCAAGGTAGACAAAAGAGCGAGTCGGGGTTAAGGTAGGGTTGAGAGGCTGTAGGCCTCTAAGCTCCCTCTGGGATGGGTTGGGAGATTCCCCCAGGCAGCTCTAATGGGGCTGGGAATGGAGCGCTGTGGGCTGCTGACTCTCCTTCCCTTGGTGCACATGAGGATAAGTCATAGCTGAGGCCTTACAAGGTCATGAGGAATGAGTAGTATCTGATCCAAGAGGAAAGTAGGGAAACTGAATGACTATGGAGAATATTCAGCATGACAGGGAAAATACCCACAAAGGAGACAGGCTGATTGTTCCCAAGGATTTTAGGATACTGTTTAAGAGTCCCTAGAGATACCAGCAGCTAAACAAACAACTGTTTTTGACAAGGGCCCTTGAAATACAGCCTAGCCAGCTCCAGATCCCTCAAAGCTGTGGATTTGAGTTCCCAGAGACACAGCCTAAAGAGAATACCCGTTTATTGATTTTCTCAGCCATGGTCCTGCAGACCTTTCAGGGATCTAGATGTTTGATGGGGAATGACACCTGTCTGATGTTCATGTTAGGTGAGCTAGCTCGGTTCTAGTTATGTACAGTCCTCGCTCCCACAAGGCAACGGTGTCTCCACAGTGGCTGGGTCTTCCCACCTCAGTATGTAGTCAAGACAGTTATCCATGGACATGCCCAGAGGCCCATCTCCCAGGCAATTACAGATTCCATCGAGTGGACACTGGCCACTAACTCTCAGTTCCCAAAGACCAGTTTGATTTTCTCTCTTGCATTCATCGCATTCCCTAACAAAATTATGTCTGTCTGTCTGTCTTTTTCCTCTGTTCCTAAGTCCATTTGTTTTTCTCTTCCTTTTTTTGTTGTTACCGGCCTCCCTCCTTCACACACAGAGAGATAGGAAAGTTCTCGAAGGACCAGGTAGCACAGCATTCTGCCTGTGATCACTCCTAGCTGAGCGGGATCATGTGAGCTTTGTGGTTTTTCTTCTTCTTCTTCTTCTTCTTCTTCTTCTTCTTCTTCTTCTTCTTCTTCTTCTTCTTCTTCTTCTTCTTCTTCTTCTTTAAAATGAGGAATAAGATGGCATGGTGACATACACCTTTAATTCCAGAACTCAGAAGTCTGAGGAAGGAAAGGGGCAGGGACTGGAAAGTCTCTGCAATTCTGACTTAGCCAGGGGATAAATAGTGAGACTCAAGAAGAAGAGGAGGAAGGAGGGGAGGAAGAGGGGGAAGGAGGAGGAGGGGGAGGAAGGAGAAGAGGGGGAGGAGGAGGAGGAGGAGGAGGAAGAGGAGCTGCCACCACTGCCACCACTACCAGACATGCTGGCCCATGCCTGGAACTGGGGAGGCTGAAGCGGGAGAATCCATGAGTTGGAGGCCAGTCTGAGCTATCTATCAGATTCCAGGCCATCTTGGGCTACATAAGTGAGATATTGTTTCAAATAAGGTATGCAAACAAGTATGTAAGTTAATAAGTAAAATGAAAGACATCAACAAAGGGAGAACACTCTGATTGCAAACCTTCAGATATTCAGAAAAAAAGAGGTGAAATTCCAGGATTGGGTGCTGAAGAACTTGGGGCTTGCAGGTGGGGCAGGAAGAAAATTGGACACGATAATCACCTTTGTTAGCTGGACATCAGGGCTTTGGAAGGTTCCTTTGCCCGGGAGAGAGAGAAGAGCAAAGAATACCAGATTTGAAGGAGAAGAGAAAGTTTCCAGGTTTCAACAAGTTAAGTCTGAGCTGCCCAAGGGTCCCGCCTGAAGAACTGATTGGCAGGCCAACCCGAATTTAGAGAGAAGCACATTCCGAAGGGGAATCTGGAAATCAGGGAGGTGAGGATTGGTGGTTACACCCTGGATTTGGATAAATTTGCTAGGGGGAAGAGAGAGGTATGAGAGCCTAGTTGGAGATTTGGTTTAAAATGTCATTCTATGACTCTTCCATTGAAGGGAGCAAGAAGGAAGTACTGGGAGAGACCATGGGAAAGACAGAGAGAGGACTTCCAGAAGCCAGAGCAAACACATTCACAGGATGCACCCTCATGGCAGAGTATCTCGCAGATGTCTCTGAGGAAGTGCTGGCCTTTTGTAGTATAGATTCTGTGGATTGTCTCAGGGCACTCAGCCATATTTCCTGGGGATGGGAGTCAGGGCTGAGAAGGGGAAGGAAAACCCTCCGCATCAAGATTCTGCTTCTGAGAAAAGGCTTTGAGCGAGGAAGAGCCAGAACAGGGAAGAGGCAGAACAGGGGGACTGTCCTAGCTTTATGAGGGACAATTAGTGCTTCCTTGCTTCTCGTTTCCTGGAAGAACTGGGAGTGGGATGCAGCCCTAGGAAGGATGAGGAGATGGACTGTGGGATGCAGGCCCCGGGAAGGATGGGGAGATGGACTGTGGGATGCAGCCCCCGGGAAGGATGAGGAGATGGACTGTGGGAGGAAGCCCCTGGGAAGGATGAGAAGATGGACTTAATGAACTGTGCCCATTGTTCTCATCCCTGGGTGGATATGGAATTCCTGCAGTGCTCTCTGCGGGGATGTTATAGAGGATGGATTCATTAGCTACTGCCAAAAAATGAACTGAAAGAAACAGAGCCTGGCAGGCGAGCTGGAAGGGCTCCCAAAACAAGCTGCATGCTGGAAAGGCTCTAACTCGGGATACTTGGCTTCCAATGGTTTTGGAGCTGCAGATCCCACTGTCTTGGATGCCATTGTGGGCCCTGGCATGAGACTTCCTGTGCTTTAATCCAGTTTCCTATGGGATGTGATTCCTAATCCCTCCACACCTCAGCGGCATCATTTGTAAAGTGGGAACACTGATTGAAGCTTTACCACAGATGACTGTGAGGACTGAGCCAGCCAATCATCTCGCACTCAGCATAATAATCTAGTGGGCATAAATACTAGCTGTTAATATCACCACCATCATTATCTTCTTCATACTTCTAGTGATATCTTTAGACTCTGCTGTTTTTCCAGTCCCCCAGAATGAAGAAATGGTGGGAAGGTAAGGAACAATAATTCAGCAGGGATCACCAGGGAGCTGGGCAAACGCACGCTCGGGGTAGAAGCTCTCCACTTACTAAGCTATATGGGAGAGGGTGTAATGGAGAGTTTTAAATGCAGACACATCCAGCATAGTTCGCTAAAGTGGATGCTGGAGGTTCCTTTGGGATACATCCAAGAGTTAAACTGAGATCTTGGAGTAAGCATTGGATACAGGATAGAAAGCTTAGGGGACTGAGGAAGAGGGAAACATACAGAAGGGACAGTTAAAGTGGTGGGAGTTTCCCGTGGATGGAGAGGCAGAAGGTACAGTACTGTCTGGATCCAGGATACGGAGCAAGGCCCACAAAACCCAGGGGAAGGCCAGTGGGATGCTGGAGCAAACATGCATTCTGTACCATGCATTATTCTGTAAACACACCCCCAACCCCAGAAGCCATGGTTTCTCTGAATTCTCCTTGTACTTCTTTCTGGGAACCCAATAATAGCAAACCCAATATAACATTTACTATCTTCCCAGCTCCCTTCCAGGCACCTTTCACCTTGTCCTAATTTAACCTTCATGAGTGATGAGGCAGGCACTGTTATCCTGAGTTTGCTGATGGAATAGTGTAGGAGCAGTGATGTATGCTGCAGAACTTCCAGCACAGAGCTACACCAAGGGTAAATAATGTGCCCAGGATCGTTGCTATGGTGACTGTGTAATGCAGGTCCTTAACTTCAGACACCGAGTCTCTTTAAAGGTCTGATGACAGTGCTCACGAGGCATGGTACCATTTGTCACAATATCCCTGTGTGGTTATGAAATCTCTTGTCCAGGCTTAGAATGCTACTCTTTTCAAGTTCTTATGGTTTCTTTTTCTGCAAGACATGCCAGTTTTAAATAGTCCCCTTTATCCAGTTATCATCCCCCAAATTCACTTGTACCCCTTCTTTGCTATGCTCAAGTTTTTTTTCTTACTTTGAAGTAGCTCTTTTCACTTTCTATTCTCTGTGCTACCCAGTTCTATCAGTTCCTTTAAGTCCTGGATTCCTCCCCTCCCCTCCCCTCCCCTCCCCTCCCCTCCCCTCTCCTCTCCTCTCCTCTCTTCTTTTCTCTTTTCTCCTCATCTTCTTTTCCTTTTTCTCTTTCCCACTATCCCTCTCTCAGTTCTCAGAGACAAAATCTTACCATGTAGCTCAAATTGGCCTTAGTTTCAATTCTGACACTAGCCCTGAATGCTAGGATTAAAAGTGCATCACCATGTCCAGCTTCCAATTCTTTTCTTTATACACATCCCCATGTCATTCTGTTTCAGAGATTTTATAATATTTTAAAATTCCATGATAGCAGCCCAAGAAATGACTCAGCGGATAAAGGCTCTTGCCACCAAACCCAATGACCTGAGTTCAATCCCTGGTACCTACACAGTGGGAAGAGAGAAATGACCCTTGAAAATTGTACTTTGATCTCTACCTATGATACTTCACAAGCACATGCATCTTATCTGCCCACACAAATAAATAAATATCTTTGAAAAATAATATTGTCTTAGTAAAAGTTCTGTTGCTAGGATGAGACACCATGGCCAAGGCAACTCATTTAAAAGAAAACACTTAATTGGGGCTGGCTTACAGTTCAGAGGTTTAGACCCTTATCATCATGGAACTGGGCATGATGGTATGCAGGCAGACATGGTGCTGAAGAGTAGCTGAGAGTTCTACATCCTGATACATAGGCAGCAGAGAGAGAGAGAGAGAGACAGACAGACAGACAGACAGACAGACACTGGGCTTGACTCAAGATTCTGAAACCTCAAAGCCCACCCCTAGTGACACACTTCCTCCAATAAGGCCACCACCTACTCCAACAAGGCCATACCCCCTAATATTTTCAAATATGCCCCTCCCTATGAGCCGATGGGGACCATTTTCATTCAAACTACCACAGATATATTTATTATTATTTTTAATTTTATATTTTGCTATATATTAAATCATTCACTTATCACTACACCTACATCTGCCGCTTTCTGAGTGTCACGGGGCGATAGGATGAGGAGAGAAACTCACCTGCAGAAACCTTAACATCTGTTACGGGAAAAGACATAAAATGAGCCATCATTACTCTGAAATGTGCTTTCTGACAGGAGTGTGTTAAATTGAGGACGAACTTAGAGGAAGGACTGGCAGGTCTCTTTGAAGCAGTGAGGACAACTTTCACAGTGAGAATTTAGGTCAGTCACCTGTCTGGGTACTGAACAATGATGAGAGGCTTCTTAGGTGAAATATAAGGATTGAACAATGGGAAAAATACATTCTAGCTTAGGAGAATGGTGGTCACAATCTGTGAGATGGATCAAAAGGTAAAGATAGTTGCCATTAAACCTAATAACTTGCGTACAACCCACAGGACTCATATGGTGGAAAGAGATAACTTCCATGAAATGTCCTCTGACACCCACTCATGTGATGTGTCAAGTGTGCATTCACATACATACCCGTATACACATATACAAAATCAAACCTTAATTTAAAAGTTTTCGAAGAGGGCCGGGTGGTGGTGGCACACACCTTTAATCCCAGCACTTGGAAGGCAGAGCCAGGCGGATCTCTGTGAGTTCAAGGTCAGTCTGGTCTACAGAGCGAGATCCAGGAAAGGCACAAAGCTAAATAGACAAACCCTGAAAAAAAAAAAAAAAAAAAAAAAAAAAAAAAAAAGTGCAGATGCATTGATCTGACATTCCTTGCCTGGTAGCAGCATGTGACCTAGTATTGAGTAAAACACTCATTCATGTCTTCTATTCAGTTGTCACGTATTTGTACCATGTTCCAACCAGTGACAAGTGTCCTTAACATAGCAGACATTAAATTTAATTCCTGAGACTGGGTCCTGGTAGTTGGTTTCTTAGTCAGGGAACACGTGGACTAATGGGCTCACATGTGACTGAGTTGGGTTTTGTCTTTGCCTAGACCAGGGAAGCCCTCGTCACAATTCTCAATGACCTCCGACCCCAGGATCATTTCAATATCATTGGTTTTTCCAACCGGATTAAAGTGTGGAAGGACCACCTGCTCCCGGTGACTCCTGATAACATCAGGAATGGCAAGCTCTACATTTACCACCTGTCACCCACTGGAGGTAAGAGGGATTTCTTCCAGCCTTTCTACCCAGCTTTGATGAGATCATAGGTTCATTTTCTGTAAAGGAACAAGGCTTTGAGAGTTGAAGCTGATACTAACAAAGGAAACAGTGACAACAATATCCTCAGGTGCCTGGATTTCCTCAAGTTTGTAAATTCTCAATCCCTAGACCTTAGTCAAGTTATAACTGGAAAATCCATCCACAATTTGGATCCCACACAAGGAAGCTGGCTTTGGTAAATGGTTCTTGGTTGGAGAATTTTTTTTTTAGGTTTATTTTTATCTACTTGTATGTGTGTGTTTCTGTAAATCATTGACACCTATGTATGAGTGCTGGTGGAAATGGGAAGAGGGCATCAGATCCCCCCCGGAGCTGGCCATTTCAGGTAGTTGTGAGCCACGTGATGTGAGTCCTGGGAACTGAACTTGGCTCTGGTGAAAGAACAGGAAGTGATCTTAACTGCTGAGCCACCTCTCCCTAGGACGGAGAATTGAAGCCAAGTGCGTGATCCAGTGTTTTGTATGAACTCAAGCAGTGGCAGATGGAACTGCCCTGTAAAACAAGCTATGGTCTTGCCTGAGCTGCAGCATGGTGAGAGCGTGAATCTCAGATACCCTGGGCTGTGGATGAGGCATGGAAGGAGGAGAGGGCTGCTCTCCAGGTCACTGCATGCGTACCTTGGGTGCCATGCCTGGTGTGTGTGCAGAAGGTCAGGACGGGGGCATGAAGACAGCAAAGCTTTCTAAGACTGCAGAACCAGGCACTCTACTGCCCATTGTCCTGTGTGTGATCCCTTTCTTTAAAAGAAAAACACCTTAAACTTGTTATTATTGGGGGGGGGCAGCATGCATGTAACATGGTGGTCACACAGCAGTCAGCAGATGCCTTTGCAGAACTGATTCTGTCCTTCAGCTTTTGTGTAGGCTCCAGGAACTGAACTCAGGTTGTCAGGCTAGGACAGCAAATGCCTTTACTTGATGAGCCTTCTCACCAGCCCCCATCTGACCCTCTCTCAGAGGCAGATATGCTGTCTTGTGGAGTTCTCACATCTGTTCACCCTTCTTTCAGTATCTGGAAACACTATGCAAAGTGCTCAGGTCAGCCTTCCCCCATCTGAAGATTTCCATTTCCTTATGTTCATCATTTTCCATCCAGTTATTGGAAGTGTTTTATCATTGGGCAGGGGAAATAAAATGTTAGATTTAATATCATAGTTCTTATCTATGGCAGGAAATTGACCAGACTGTGAATCCTTCCTCTTTGTGGCCCCTAAGTCCTAGCATGCTTCTTAACACATGATGCATGCTCAGTGATTATCTCTAATTTAACTTATGCTAGTGGTGTTGCTTACTATTGGAATGGTGTGTATTATAGAGAGGCAATAAACATCTTTAGAAAATATCTATTATGTTCATTTGAAACCCAAACCTAAGAATCCTTCTTTGTTCTCTCTGTCTCTCTCTCTGTCTCTCTCTCTGTCTCTCTCTCTGTCTCTCTCTCTCTCTCTGTCTCTCTCTGTCTCTCT